>JAHZMZ010002205.1:0-17880 GCA_027743805.1 Lepidocyrtoides sp. E14 | reverse complement strand
CTTTGCCTTTTTGCAGGGTTAACATCTTTAATACAACGGATGGAAGTTTGAAGTGTACCGTTCCAAGTCGGGTTTTAGGAGCATCCCTTTCTCCACAGGGAAATTTTCTTACAACATGGGATAACCCCAGTCAGCGTAAGTTTGTCACGTACTTCAGTTTCAATTTCCGTTTACCTTAAAAAAAGTGGCATTCCCTTCACTATTTTATGTACTGAATTTTATTTAGATCATGACAACTTTAAAGTGACCTGGATTAGTGCGGGGAAAGATGTGAAACTAGTGCATTCTTTGAAGCTGAGCAAGCAACCGGAAACTCAGTTCTCTCATGACGAGTCTGTGTTTGCAAGACTTTCCAACAACAATGTACTTTTCTCTCATGTCCCCGACTTTCAAACCATTGCAAAAAAGACACCGGATGATATGAAAGTATCAAAATTTTCTCTGTCACCGGGGAGTAGTGGACCACTTCATGTCTTGTGTTTTATTCCTGCGACGACCAAAGGCCAACCATCGTTTGCTAGAATGTATAAATATCCAAATTTCGACAATATCGTGGCATCCAAGAGCTTTTTCCAAGCGGATAGAGTCGAAATGAAATGGAGCCCTAGGGGAAACGCCGTGCTATTAATCACCGCAACAGATATCGATAAAACTGGCCAGTCATACTATGGAAAAACAATGCTTCATTATTTGGACACGAAAGGGGAAACGTCCATGATCCAAACAGAAAATGACTCGGCTGTGATTCATGCTGCGGAATGGAGTCCAAACTCAAATGAATTTGCGATTATTAGCGGAAAAATGCCCCATACTAGAGCAGCTCTCTTGAATTCAAAGTTAGAAATGCAAACAAATAATACCGTCTTTATTATTGCCAAATGTACTCGCATAACATTGCAATAACTCGTTTATTTTCTTTGAAAATATACTTAGGTGCCAAATAGTTTTGGATATGCAGGTATCAGCAAGAAACGCAATTCACTTCAACCCACAAGGAAATTTACTACTGTTGGGAGGTTTTGGAAATCTCTCACAAGGAAAAATTGAAATTTGGGAGGTAAAGAAACTGAAAAAGTTGATTGCTACTTGCTCATCCACTGAAACTACACAACTAGCGTGGCTAAATGATGGAGCTCACTTTATAACTGCCACTACTGCCCCAAGAATGCAAATAGGAAACCTATTTAAAGTGTGGGACTTTACTGGTAAGCAAATTCACGAGTGGACTGCAACCAAACACTTGTTTGGTATCGTTCCATTCCTGAGGGATCCACCACCACCGTTTCCAGAAGACAAACTTGATAATCTGAACAAACAACTTGGAAATAAACCTGCTGTTCGACGTATGTGACGATCATTTGCCTTTATTTATATATTTATATCATAAGTTATCATGTAGTTAAAATGTAACTCAATGATACTTTATTTACAGTGGAAGAGAAAAAACCTGCTGCTTATGTTCCTCCAAGCAGACGAGGTATTGTAGGAGCAGTTGGAGCCCAAATGCCCGCAAAGTCAGCTCTTAAGGCCGTTGTTCCACCTTCTGGAACTAGCCAGTTGAGTGATACAGAAAAGAAAATTAGGGGTGTGAAAAAGGTATGAAACAGCTAAAATTTGTACGTTGGTTTTTTAAAGAATATATTATTTTGACATTTTTGTTTTGGAAATGGACAGAAATTGGAACAAATTGAAAAGTTGAAATGCTTGCAACGAGAGGGTAAGGAGTTGGAGAAAAATCAATTAGAAAAATTGTCCAAGGAGGCTTCCCTAATTGATGAGTTGGAAGCGCTTGAGCTATCTTAATATACACTTGTTCGCTAAAGTTGTTTGTGAAAGTCTACAAATTATATAATTCATAATCTTTCTAATGTAAATTAAAAGCAACAGAGACTGAACAAAGCAAACCATTTTATTGAATCAATCATCACAAACGCAAGATAACAAACAACACAAGCTCTTCCACTACTGCGTCGTTGTTTAAGCTAATTTGATATGTACCTCTGTAATAGTAAGTTTTTGAGAAAAAAATGTTTTATGAGCTATATAAGTTCAGTTTTATGAATCTGATTCTTTGCCTTGTAACTAAATGAGTCTTACGTAAGTATGATTCTTTCTACACTTTACTTTTTTATGCTAAAACATAATGTGCATGTAAAATGACAGCGCACGTGATATTCCAAAAAGATGTGTAACGTTACATAGTAAGCAAAATAATATCAATGCCATAACAGGCACCGGAGAGACCCCTCTGTTAACATTTAATACTCATTTGTAACGCTACTACTTAAATTACATTTGACACATTTTTCAGTATGCAATAATTACATTGTAAATTTTGACTTTTTTCCACTGAAAATCTCATGCTTCTTCTTGCTAATAACGATGACAGAAGCAATTTGGTCATCCTCCTCAATAGAGTTGGGGTTTTGCCTTGATGACGTGATTGGGTTATCAGGAATAACTTTGATGTTTATGTCTTCACTGTGGATGTCGTCTTCCAAAAGGCTACTAATTGAAGATGACGGAACTGAAACCTCAGTGGTCACTTCTGGAACATCTTGTTCAGCATCATCATCATCGTCAGACAAGGGTTTTACGGTTGTTTGAATTACGTCCTGCGTTTCAGCCTCCGCCGGGCTAACCTCCGGCTCAGGTTCAGGAACTGAATCTGACTGAGGTTGGTTCTCTGTAGTCTGTGCTGGAATGTCGTCATTACTGATTTCTGCGATACTTTCAGGCTCCGCGGTGACAACTTCCTCATCGATGGATCTGAAAGTAGTTACACTAGGTGGGGCTGGTGGAACGGCGTATGCTACAGCAGTATCAGATACTTCAGACGACATGGCCAGCATGTCATTTCTAGAGTCCAAAACTACCCATGGTGCAGCTAAAGTTGTTGACAGTAAAGTACCTGAAAATGACACAATCACAAATATGTTTATTATGTGGACCACTTTTGTATTCATGGTCGCTGTGAATGACTTCCAAGAAGCGATTTTTTTGCATGAATGAATGAATGAAAGAGTGAAAATGACAAATGAATAGCATACCAATAATGGCAAATTTGAGGACAAACTTCTTCATTTTTTCCAGTCTTGCAAAAAATGAACTACAATGTGAAAACAAACGTCACGCAAAATAATACTCACTAATAAAAATACAATCAGCGACCTTCGATTGAATTGTTCGATTACAATTGCTGGTTGGAATGAAACTAACAAAAAACATTTTCATCCCTTGGCTTTTTCAAGACGACGAACAAGAGCATTGAACATTTGGTGAGCAGAACGGAATACCTTTTTGCTTCCCCGTCATCATCATTCATCATCATCATGATCAGCAATTCTCTTTTTACACTGAAATGTTTTCAACCCTTTCGTGTTTTCACAGGGATTTAGCATTATTTATGCACGCAAAATGCATGCAGATTTGTACATTCATGTTAAACCCAAAGTAGTTTTTATATTCAGTTAATGTGTAGCAACTTCCCAGTTCCCATTCTTTATCATCATCACCACATCATGAATCATGATCTCGGATGTGTAGAATAAAAGTAGCACCTGCACATCATTTCGTATCCCTGTAACTTTTACGCGTTTTTGCTATATAAAGTGTAATCGTCATTCTCATCATCGTGTAGAAAATGAANATGTGTAGAATAAAAGTAGCACCTGCACATCATTTCGTATCCCTGTAACTTTTACGCGTTTTTGCTATATAAAGTGTAATCGTCATTCTCATCATCGTGTAGAAAATGAAGACGTGAAAATGTTTCAAAAACCTGCTCCCTGTTTCTTGTTCATTCCTCCATGTATGTTTTTTTGATTGACGTGACGTGACCTGATGCGGTACATTAGTTGGCAAAGTAAGTGTATAAAATATGTACGTGTTTGCGCTAGCTGCGTGCAAAAAGAAAAAGATATAGGTAGTTAGTATATCTTGCTGTTGTAATAATACAAAGAAGGAGCACATTAATAGAAGTAGCTAAACCGAAAGATCATAAAAAAATTCTTGCCATTTCTTGAGCTTGTAACAAGCTTCAGTAAATGTAACGCAATTTTTTTGCTGTAATTTTCGTCGTATATTTAGGTATTCTTGTAAAAGCAAGGATATCAACCGACAAAGAAATGATGATGATGATGAGGATTCAACTTCTTGTTCATTTTTTGATGTGGTAATTATGGTTGATACTAATGTCATGTCAGGAAGAATGAACTTACTACGTATACCTACTACCTACTAGTTTACTACAACAGACTATGCACGGTTATTGTATCAAGTAAACTAGGAGGATCTGAAAGTTGTCTATTTCAGGATTTTCAGATGATTTTCCACAAAATAATCTTGTTCTTTCGTCTAGCCAAGATTATCGGGAAAACTAGAATTAAACTAGATGACCTTCACTATGTACTGTGTAGTAGCCACAAAGTTGAAAGTGCCAAAGAAAACGAAAAATAACTTACATTTTTTCTCGGACGCATGGCACATTATGCTACCTTGTATATGTAGCCAGGAATTATATGACAAGATAATGTGGTCGATCATAAAAGGAGGGGCAGCCAATTTTTATTATAATTTTTAATAAATTGTATTTCCAACTTTCCTGTGTGTCGTAACAAATACTTTAATACAACAAGTTATAATTTAATGCGACAGCAAATAGGAAAAATCCTCGAAAAAGGCTCTCGGTGAACGTGCAGTAAACATTATTTTGTAGGTAAATTGCATAACTATCTATATAAAATTCACTTTGGTAAATAGATAAATACATACCACAGGTGTCTTCGTCTTCACAATGATGCATTAATATGTATGAAAGATGATTCATGCTTTTTCGGTTGAAATGTCTGTGAGGTTGGTAAAGGTCATTTGAGGACCATCAAACCATTGTGCTGGCAAACGTTGAAATGATAACAAATTTTTATAAAAGTCATGACTGACAAGTAAAGACGTATAATATATAAGAAGACATAATTGTTTTATATTAAATTTATTATCGTCCATCTTTTCATTCGCTACTAATGCTTGCCAAACACTGCTTAGTGGCTTTTTGTCTTAAAAAAAACTTATTTCAACCAGAATTTGATCGGCCGTTTAGTCATAAGCGTAACCTGTTTATCAAAATGCAATTATTTCATAGTTTATGTTTTATGTTTAGCTTAGCTCCGCCCATTATGCATCTTCATTTTTTCAAAAAAATTCGTCTGAATCGCTGCACTTCAGATGATAATTTATTATGCATTCATGCTTGGTAATAATAATGATTTCGGTTAAGCTTGAAATATTTTGCCCACATGTTGTTCCTTCAATTCACTTAAAAGCTGGGGGATGCTATATAATAAATCCTGCGTGATTGACTGACCAGTGTATAGTGCTGCCCAGAAGATTGAAAAAAAGGATAAGGTGATTCAATTATTATCATTAGGTTGTTCAGCCAAGCCTAAAAACTATCTCGGACTATGACTATCTTTAGCTATGAAACGAATAATTTGACGAATAAAACGCAGAATAATCTAGCTTTAATAAAAACAACAAACAACACACCTAATAAATAGTATGCGACTCGAGCATGTTTAGCTGCATATTAACTGAGTAAACTTTCTTGGAAAATGCGCAAAAGGCAAGTTAAATTCAACTACTGTTTTATTATATTTTTATATAGTACTTTTTTACATTTCATTTTCGGATTAAACGTCGTAATACAATTAAAAACTATTTTAATTACAAATTAAAGTTAGCTGAATTTCCGTAATTCCCTGTTACCAGCCTTTTCACAAACCTTAAAATTACATATTGTAAAAATGCAATAATTAAACATAACCGAAGTATTTCATATTTTGTCCTCTCTCTATGTATTCTCTCCATCAACTACTCATTTATCACAAAAATTAAAATAGTAACCCAAGACTTATCATCGTTATCATCATGATTGATCTTTCAAATGTGTAGCTGTGATTAACATATTTTCACAGATAAATTTCATACATGCTGCAATTTCAATTGTAAATACGTACGACGCACAAAGTAAGTACAGGTAGACAGTAAAGCTGAAGAAATGTCAGTAGCAATTAATCGGTCTAAACCATAAATCAAAACATGTCCTTTAATTCAAAAGTAAGGGGTGCATATTGCTTGCTATAATTACAAGATGCATTTTGAAAACTGTGCAGACTGACGACCACTGACATTGCAACTAAATTGCGTTTTTGGCAATGAATGACATCCATCATGAAGTGAATGGAGTTGTCTGAATAAAAATGCAATATTTTTCTAAATTATAATTTCAGTTGCACTGAACAATGCAATAATGGCATTGCTTGCTAAATTGCATATTATATTTGTTCATTGAATTTCTCATGACCAACTCATCAGTCAAAAACTTTAAAATGCATCTTGTTTCATATTATACTGCTGCGTTGCAAATTGCATCCCCTTAATAGCTATGTTGATTTGATTGCTCAGATTACTGGCTGTTGGCTATAAACGGACACGCTAATAAAATTATTTATCATTCAACATAATCATCATCAGTCTTGAAAGTTCTGTTTTTTATAGATGCTACTTTAAAGTAGCTCACACAAAGATGTAGAAGAAGGCCTAAAGTCGTAATTATATTATCGTTGGTATTGATAATAATAATTTGATTGATTCGAAGGAGCCTATTATGAATTTCAAAATGACAATTAACCATAAAAGACGCCGTGTTGTCGGCAAATGAAAGAAAACTGGCAGATGGGCTCAAATTAAGACTCATAATATGCCAGTATAATTAAAGCTTTCAAAGAAATCACTAAAAAAATTATGAATGGACAAATCTTTGTTCGTACTCATTCGAAATGTTTTTGTGTATTGTATTGTCAACGTAAATGAAAAGCATCATCATGATCATTATATCAAAAATCTATGTACTACACAAAATTGTCTACATAAGGTAATGACTATCTTGTCTGACTGACCTCAAATTAAATCTAACTACACATGTACAAAGTAAATACAATAATATGTTAATAAAAACAAAAAATAGCCAACAAAAAATGTTACATAATTGCAGTTGTGGTAGTTGTCGATAAGTTGTATCAAGTTTCATGAGGAAAAAAATGTACAACTTTGTTGTAGTGTTGTTGTGCGGTCCATTAATCAGCATCATCATCATCATCATCACCACCAATCAATCGTTGAATGTCGAATCAATCAATAAAATTAATTCAACGATGGAATGTGATTGGAATTGTCAATTTAGTCGCTGCTAGATGAGGATGGTGATTGTGTAGTGCCTGCTTCGGCGTCATCGTCTGAAGATGTTGGGGCGGCAGGAGCATCACCACCACTAATATCTGACGATGGTGCATTGGTGTTGAGTATGTCAGCAATTTCTTCAGCAACCATTTCAGGTGTGATTGTGGTGGCAGCATCCTCCATTTGCATTTCTTCAGCAGACCTTGCAGGCAAGTCTGTTGTGACTCCAGCAGATTCAGAGTCATCCTGTCCAGAACTGCTTGTGGGAGCCTCGTCAAAGACAACTTGTTCTCCAGCACTGGTAACTTCAGTTGGAGTTTCTGCGTCTTTCATGATGGTTTCAGCTGCGGGGGATGAAGAAGCGGGAGCCTCGGTTGTGGAGGATACTTCCGATATAGCTATAGCAGGAACTGGGATCTCTGGCACTGGCACGCCTTGAGGTCTGCAGCTGCATTCTACAATTGTTTATACATGAAATTGAAAATATATTTTCTTATGAAAATGTAAAAATTTTCATTGCCTTCAATCTTTTAATAATTGAAGAAATACACAATATTTTTTATACACTTACGCATGACAAGGGAGGCGACGCAAAGGACGAAACCGAATGAGTACTTCATTTTGATAGATGAAACTTCGGAAATCAAGTTGTAAATGTATGAAAAATTTAGCCAATGTATGTATCTGTCAGAACGCACAAATTAACACTGATTATAAAACCTTGTGAGTGACCAAGTTTTATTGAGATTTTTGAACTCAAATTTAGGCACTTTGCTAATATTTGCCTAGAGATCAACGATCAAATGTTTGAATGAAATGACTTCCAAGAGTAGTTAAAGTAAACAGGAATGAAAAACACACTAGCAGCTTAACCTTATTTAACTCCAGCGGCCAGTAGCTATCTGTACTTTTTAAATGTAACTTCCTGTACAAAAAAAGAAAATTGACTGAACAATAATTCAAGATGAAGAATTAAAGCACCTGAAAGTTGGCGAGCGCTATATAGCGTCCATTAACTTGTTTGCTTTATAGTTCATTCAAAAACTATGCCACTGTATAAAAAACAAACATTGTATTCCATCCATATGCTAAAAAATAATACTATAATCGAAGATCAAGGATGAGTGTAAAAAGGTGGAACACTAATTTTCAAGGGTAACCTAACAGCTCTTCTTTGGTGTAACTGCCACTCTTTCCATAAATAAAGTTTATCTCGCCAGCAAGAAAAAAAGAAGACGCCTCTTTGACTGACGACGTTGGCTCTTGGCTTACTTGGCGCATTATACTCTCCTCATCTTTTCACTTTTGCCTTCCCTTTTCTTATCTTGTCCAGCAAAACAATGGGAAGATGAGTTGGTGGTATTAAAGAAGAAACATGAATCATGAATCAATCAATCCTGTTTCATGTAAAAATTATCATGCATAACGAAGGAAAATTGATAAGAGTTTCTAGAAAAAAAGTAAATTATATGCATATGAATGAATTACTATACGGGACGATGATGATGATGATGATGCAATTTTTATATTATTATTATTATTACATATTGCTATTACACCAAGAAGAAGAACAGGTGCAGCAAGTATGTATCGGCTGCTTTAATAATAATAACGATAATTAGCTAATCCTTCTTTAACCTCGATATCAGATCAAATCATGGATATATTTCCTTCCACGTACGCGTTCATAAAATATATTCCTACACTTATTCAAGTTATTATAGTGCTATTATTATATAGGTATTTGCTTGATTCCCAAAGTTAAAAGACCGTTCCTTTCATACCATCTTTTTCTATTTACTGGCACAATGGAAACGTTACTCTCTAATCTACTAATCAACTACACAAAAACTTGGTTGGTTTAGAACAAACGTATGTACGTACCTATATGTAATTGATTGTTATACTTGGAGTAATACTGGCCAACAAAGTCAAATGATGAATGACTACAGCTTACCATATGCCAGAAGGAATTCATGGAAAAAAATATGAAAAACTCGTGTAAACTTTTTTCTACCTTTTCTTAAAACAAAACATATTATTTAGCTGCAACGTTTTCCATTTATTTTTTCTCTTCAACGCTGCAAAGCTAGCAAAACTGATACAACTACTGATACTACAACGCCACTGAAATGGCAGTTGGAGTGAAGGATATCATCATCATTATCATCTTAAAACTGAAACTTGCAAAAAAAACTGCGCATACTATATTCATGTGCAATTCACATCTAAACAGAATTATGATCATCCCTTCTTCAGATGGAACTCTACTTTTTTTTACTACAACCACCACCATAACTGACTTCCTTTTTAACTGTTGGACTGACTTATGTATATTACTATAATTTATCTTGTAAAAGACAACGGCAACTAGTGCACTTGACTCTGCGTATTTATCATAGCCAAGTTTCCATTCTGCAGGTACAGTTTAACAGTTTAACTTGCTTTTTTGCCTTAAACTTTACAGGTTTCATTGCTAGTGTATGACCGTTAAAAAAGATATATCAGTATGAGGCGTGTGCCTATTTATTTTACTGCTTTGTACGAAGACGAACCAATGCTTAAGATGAATTTTCTGCCCTTTTCATTTATAAAATAAAATAAATTATAGGCCTGCTTAATGCTGAGAAAAAAATGTTTGATAAAAGCAAAGAAACTTTTGCTCATGTTAATTTCGCACAGAACAGCGTTCTTGTCGTATAAATGCGTAATTTCTGTGTAAAATCCAAGCTAGCTGATAGCAAAAGCAAAAATGATGGACATAATGTGTAGGTATGTATCTCTCTGCAGAGTATTAATATCTCTCCTCGCATCATCAGCGTGTGCCTTAATTTAAGGTCGTCAATACTGATAGATAAGAGCTAAATACTAATCCCTTAATTAATACCAATACCACCACTAATGAATATTGCATTGTCTTGTTTATTGTTGATGTACATAAAAATTACACGCTCAATATTTTTACATGAGTTTTCTGTAGAATTTTATTTGTATACGTACCTGCTCGCAGGGTGACCCTTTCAGAATAAAATTGCGTTAAACCAGCGTTACAAAAGTGATCGTCTCATAAAAGTACACAGCAACAAGTAACCACACTCTAACACGAAGATGCACAAATATTGTGACGGGTTATGAACTAATATGCAAAAAAAATGCTTATGATTTTGAGCTGATGCTGAGATGCTCACTACGAAAGAAAAAGAACTTTGTTCATCTATCAAGTGCTCAACTGACAATAAGCAAGGCTCCCAGGGAAGACATTGAAGTTTTATATAATTTGGCAGTGGCAGTGATTATGGTGGTAGTACAGGTGGTGGTGGTGGTGGTAATCATTAAAAATATATACGACTGTAACAGGGAATCTTCTCTGAGCTCAAGTGGCAGGGAATAAAGTCGCGTCATATTTATACATACATATCCCCCCTGTTTCGTAAAAGTCTACTTTATAGTTTGTACCTAATACATTATCAATATATCATCAGCATTATGATTGTAAAAAATGCATGTTTTATTCTCGTTCAACATAATCTTAATGAAAAACTGCTACATGAACGAACAAAAATTTATAGCATTTATTTTGTATGACCACCGCACTGATTCCTTTATAATCATCATGTAAGTGCCTATATGCATTGTAGTCATCAGAATTGTTTGGATTGCGAATAAGAGCGAATAAAAAAAGATGCTCACTCACACAAAAGAAAGAGACGGTTCTTCATTTTTTGAGGTAAAAATGGTAACGGTGGTGGCGGTGGTGTGGTTGAGGCTAATAAAAACTGCTTGTTTGGTAGCTGCAGCTATCGTGAGCTGACAAAACAAGCGAAAATTTTAAATCTTGGTTGTACACGGGCTTTTACTAGGTATTTAGGTAACATGTGGTAAAAAAACACGATAACGATATGATGTTGAACGTGATGAAGAGGATGAGCCATTCATCAGAGTTGGATTTTTCGATGAAAAGTGCGGAGAGGAAAAATGGACATGACTAAGCTACATGAATGGCTGTGTAAAAAGATGAAGAAGAAAGAATGTTGTTGCCAAATGATAGAGAAATACGTATATGTACAATATTTTGGTTTTATTGCTTGTTGTAGTGATACAATATTTAATAGAATATATCTGATTGGAGTCCCATTATCTACCAATTTTTTGTTACAGGAAAAATGTTGCATGAAAAAAGTTTGCCACTGCAGCAAACAATAACAGAAGACGCAAAGAAAAACATTCTAAAGTGGTGGTGGTGATAGTTTTTCTGCTTTTTTTATTTAATGTTGTGGCAAGCAATGAAAAGATTTTGTAGGTAAAAAAGTCAAGAGGAGTTTACAAGATTTTAGCAAAAAATGAAACAAAATTTTTATTACTCTGAAGCCGACAATCTTGATAAAACGGCAAACTTAATTATGGCCGAATTGGTAGTTTTGTAGCAAACTGAGGTAAAAAAAATACGGAAATTTTATGGGTTGGGCAATAAAATTTTGTGCTTGAATCAACATGAAAATAATCATTGACAGTGACATTTGAGTTAGATGCTTAGAATACGTATTCTATAAGGTTGGATGTGATGATTACTTGTCTAGACCTGGTGATTCTCTGTTTGGCAGACAGTACAATGATATTATGAAACAAATGGTTTTCCAGTGGCATGCCGATGAACATTATTTTCCTACATTCTACATCAACTTTTAGCTGAAGCTTTATTGAGTCTTTTGAAATTCAGTCAGTATTTAATACAAAAATAAAGTTTTCACATTTTATCAATGCAGTCTATCACCTTGCTTGCAGTGTTAGTTACTCTTATTTAGTCATAGTTTTATGCTTAGTTTCACACCATATCGTGCCAAAAGAAAACTCTGACTGGCCAAAATTGAAGGAGGTTTTTCGTCATGATCGTCAACCGTGCAAAATTGTCATTTGTTCTATCAGAAACCTTAAATGAAATGCTTGTACTCCTAAACCACACTGCTGCCTATGTCATTTCGTATCTATAAATAGAAGCATATCCTGAGCCTTCAAAATCATGTACTATTTTCTTCTGGTGTCGTGTCTGACGAGTAATTTCCACATTTGAACATCCGTATCTCTTCTAATTTGAAAACGAAGGAATATTCTTCATTATATAGCTTTAAAGTTTGTATAGGTACGCCATTCTTAGTAGCATCCTTCCCCTCGCTTTAGTTGGTTTGAAAAATCATAGTAGCATATAAATTGTCGACTTAAAATACATACTGGTACGCTCATAAACACCATAAAAGCCATTATCATTTTAATGACTGCGTAAAACCTGGAAACTATAATATAATAATCCAAACAAGTATGGTGTACTCTCCACCAACCAAACCACCATAACTTTTCTTCTCCAATTACTGCTGGTAGTCACAATGCATAAAAAACCAAAAATGTACAAACATGAATCTTTTTATTAGCGTCTGACAGTCATGACTCATGACACGACATGACAAAGTGTATATCTGTATAATAATGATAGTGTTGCATAATGAGTTTTTACTCGTAATATCTTTTGGAACGGAAACTGCAACTGAAAGTTTTAAACAGGAGCAAAAATATCGTAGTCATCTTTTACATTACAAGAAAATAAAATAACTTTTTTTTATTCCTTGGGAAAAATTTCCTTATCACATCGCAGTATTTTCCTTTTTGCTAATGTTTTGCAAGCCTTTGTTTTTCAAACTTGGAAGAGTGAACATTCATTTCCAAGAAATGTTACAGCTTATCATACAACTGAAATACTTACGTGCAACTATTTTACGTAATAATGATATTGTAATCTTTGTAGGAATTTATGCAAGTACTTTAGTACATAACAGCTAGTGGCATAATATCTCTGGACTGGACCATTTTCACATGCATACTATTTTAAGAACAGAAGCTGAAAGGTTCAATGAATATTTCGGAGCAAACTTAAAAAAGTACTTCTAATTTTATATAAACCTCAAGGATACACGAGAGTTATTGCTCTTTTTGTTCTTATCCAGACAAAATATCAAATTTGTTTATAGCAAAATGCAAAAAAAAATATTTAAAGTTGAAGGTTTTCTGAACAACTTTATTGTAAAAACTTGGAACAAGGTATATATTATGTAGTCCATGCAAATGTTCAACTGTTAGTCCAACTACACTCATCTAACTCGGAAGTTTCTCTAAAAACAATGACCGACCTTTTAAACATTTTCAAATGAACGTCATAAATGGTTTTTGGATGAATCTTCAAGGTTTTATTGCATTGTTTTCTGAGTACATACATATAGGCATGTCTACTTTCAGAAGATTTTTTGTGCATCATTTTAAACAAAGAGCAAAGATTACATCGTTTTATTACCAAAAACTTTTGAATGTGGCTGCACATCACATTCAGAAAATTTTGCTGTTGCCTCATCATTCCTTTTATTCATGTTGGCAGCACCTTGGATAATGTTGTAATATGCAGCAGTAGTGGTGGTGTAAAGTTCGTGACTGATAAGAACATAACTTTTGGTGAGTTGATTTACCTGTGCCTATTTTGTTTCTTCAAACTTATTCATTACTAGTGACCGGACCGAACACCACAGAGAGCGTCAATTAAACAATAGCTTTGTTTTATTTTGCAGATCTGCACGTTACCAACTTCGTCTGTTTCCCGGATTCTCAAAACAGATAGATAAAAGGTACCAAAGTTCGTTTTTAATGGTGATAGTGATAAGAAGAGGGAAGAAGATATCCTCTCTCATTTTGTCGGGAAATATCATTTCGAAAATAATGAAATGATAACGATACAAGAAGTGCTGATTATTACACTAATCAATGAATGCAATAACATTCCTTATAAAAAATGGCGATCTATGACTTTAATTTCTACATAGCATTGTTATTATTTATTTACTATTGAATTTAATTAGTTAGGTAGCCGACTTTTAAAAAGCTAATAATGGATAACAGAGCCAGTGACCCATATATTATTAAAATCTTATCAAAAATGATCACATGAAGCTTAATTGAAAGTTCTTATGAAGTAAATACATGGTAGACACTCTTTTTCATATTTAGCTGCTATCATATCGTAACTATTTTTAGGTGCCCCTTCATCTTGAGCAATATGTGCCTTCATAAACTCATTTGTCCACATTCACATTTCATCAACATCGCTCGCTACAAACTCATAGCAGCCATAGCATAATACTATTTAGCCATAAAAAATAAATTTATATTGAAGTTGATAGCTATCAATCACCTCCCTGTTTATCTAACCAATCATGCAAAATGCAGTCGAGAATGGGATGCTGTCTATCTTTGAAATTCATCCGTCCATACCATTTGTGCGTCCATCATATACTACATCTACATCTGTTTGTTGACTTTGCTTCTTGCATCTTTTTTTTACTAGTAGTACTGAAACAGTATTAAATAACCCTATATGTTTACAAAATATATAAACACAACAAAGGTAACATAATATGTTTACCTAACTCATCTAATGAAGGAGGTGGTGGTGAAGGTGTGAACTATTAATTACCATCAAAAACTACCATAAAAATGTAAGCTTACAAATAGTGCAATGTCAATAGTTTTTAGTGTTTTATCCTACATGGGTAATCAAACACTCGTTATTATTGTCAATTTCCACTATGCTTCCGTGCTCGCAACCTATGACTGTGACAATGCACAGTCTGATGACAAGACACAATGCAATGCAAAAATGGAAAACACGTCTAACACACTTTAATCATGAACAATCTGATACAATTGTCTACCTTTTTGGCTAATAGTTGAAATGTTGAATGAAAGATGATGCAAATACATACAACTAAAGTTAAAATTTACAGTAGTAGAATGTACGAATGAGTCGTGCCGAGAATAAATTATGGACGAGGAATAATACTTAAGACAAACATTGTGCCACGTGAGATAAGATACAAAATGTATAGCTTCCTCATGCCAGACATTGCAATTCTCCATTTATTTAAAAAATGCATCGCAGTAGGAGATCGCAGTAATGAACAATAACAATGATGATAAATATGATCATAACATGCATTTATTGATTTTTTTTTCCAGAAAAACTGAAATTGATAAAATAGTATGGTTTAAGGAAACTGTAATAAAATTTTATTGTATTCACGACGCTGGACAGACGTAATAAAATATTTTTTACAAGATAAACGTACATTGAAAAAGTAACTGCATTTATTGCACCCAGAACAGACGGTATTGTACGATGCGTAATAATGAAAAGGTTGAAGCGACAGTGGACATTGAAAAAATGAAATAAAGTAAGATAATTTATTTGATTTTTCGTACCAAGTCTTCTTTTTTTTGCAAATTTTTATTGGCTATTTATTTTTTTTGGTACTCTTCATTTGAATGAATGTTGTGTCTTGCATCAAAATTAAAATGTTCAACTGATTACAGTAGATGCGGCAAGATTTGTAGTACAAGGAAATCAATAGGTGTATTATAACAAATGGTGTTAGGTACACTTGAAGAGGTGAACTCTGAAAAATCACGTTTTTGTTTCACCTTGTCTTAATCAGCCGTAATTAGCGTATTTATTTATTTTACTGCCGGCCAAAAACACAGGTGTATTTTGCATGATTTGATAATAGTGATGGTCTGTCTGTACAGACATTTTCTTCATTACATTTCATTTAGCATAACGTTTAATTTGCGTACTAAAAACTTAAAAAACAATTTTTGATTGACACTTCGTGCTAATAAACAGATGCATAGGTATAGTTTTTTTTTCTAGAAAATTGTTTCATGTTTGAGTAAATCTGAAATGCATGAAATGATTTTCTGGAAAATTGTTTTTACATGGATGTACTTATATTTACGGTTATTGTGTCTTTTACTTGTTTTTTTTTGCTTTAGCTTTGGATGAACAACATAAACAATTGAATTATTCGAAAAAATGTACCTCTACAATATCCTAAAAAGTCTCATCTAACAAATGTCCCAAATAATGCAGCATTAATTGAATGAATACCTCGACTTGTCAGAAGCGTCTCAGAGTACCCCAAAATGAAGCTATACAAATTCTCTTCAATACTTTTACATGACTTATCTGAGAGTGTTGGAGTCTTTGTTTTACAAACTTGGAGCTTATGCAATGCCTACTTTTTTTAACAATATAAAAATTACGATAATGCATGCATAATATTATATGAGGAATTGTTTAGTTTTAATGCGATATTAATTATCCTTCACCATGAGCGTGCCAACAACATTTTAGTTAATCGGTTTTGCCATAAATGATGACTATTTGAGGATTTTTTTATAGAAGTAACAGCGTATTTAGCAAAGATTGTTTATGTAGTTGAATACAATAAAGATGATTTTTGATGTTGTTCATCTGAATCAATAAAAAAGGGGGAACGGCTAAGACATAAAAAAGTCCTTTTAATTTACGACGATTGAGCCGAAAAATAGCGTGAAATTGAAAAGAAGATGCACACATGAGTCACAATGCAAACGCAGTCATTGTAGGCAAGTTTAAAATGATCCAAAATAATAAAAGTATCAAATCGTTTCTTTGAGTCATCAAAGTCTTAGAGTCGCCAAAAATTCCTTTAAGCATTCTAAATTCACCGTGAAGACGGAAGATGTACTCAAAAGAAAAAACTCAGCGTCATCGTCTTTGTCGTGATTCTTGTTTGATTCGGTGGCATACATGTATTGTGTGTACTCTAGCTGGTCAAATTATCATTATTATGGTCACTCTCTTCATGCATGCACACATGCCATGCCATTGTATGCGACTGACTGAACTAAACTGCGCATCAAAAATCAAGAGATGATGATGCTGACTTGTGACGGTTACAATTTGAAACTAGACAAAAAAAAACGATAAATAATAGTTTTGCTTGATTATTAATCCCATTATCACACTTTACCCTGTAATTTTACTTTGACGAAGTATTCCTGCATGACTTTGATTAACTGAATGAAAGGATCAGTCCAGCCGTAAACATCACTTTGTTGTTGGAGTACAAGACGTGATTTATGAATTGCAGACCCATCCGCATACTCTGTTAGTTGATGACGATGATGATGATGCTACAGATTTCAGTAGAATATTATTTTCAGCGAATATTTATTTTGCACGTTTTTCATTAGGGGCGGTAGCTACAACTTTTTTCTACATTTTCAACAACAAATCAACATGTCATCGTGGTTGTGAAGTAGTTTCAATATGAGAAGCTAATTACATTGTTATCGTTCGTCCATGTTTATTGAATAATATGATGTGTATTTTATTGTAAAAGCATTCAGGTTAAAGGAAAATTTTACAAGTTTTAAAACTTTAGAACTAAATTTTTCCTTACCACCTTTCAATGTGCGTAATATTATGTTAGTTTAACCAAAACCTTAGGTATTATAAAAATAAAAATATAATATGCAAATATATTGCTATATGGGTTGATTTCATAAATAAAAAGAAAAAACTGGGTGATAATATAAAAAACAGTATTCCTATAGACGAAATAATTTTATTTTTATTCAATCTGCTGCAATTTTACACTGCCAGTTTATTGTAAACTATGCTTTTTCAAATTGAACGTTAATACTTTATACGTGGAATCCAAGTCGTGGATTAATCATGTGTTAAGCTTAAAAGATTCATATAAGACAAAAGTGAACAAAATGACAATG
>JAHZMZ010002204.1:0-15841 GCA_027743805.1 Lepidocyrtoides sp. E14 | reverse complement strand
CTTGAATTGCATGGAAATGCCCAGTCGCATTTTTTTCGTTCTTTTAAAAGAAATAAAACAAAGCTTTTGGTAATAATGGTTAACCTTTTAAAAATGATTACAACGAGTCATGCAGAAATGAAGATCCATTTTGATGTGAGCTATTTCCTCATCACACTACTTAAACTCAAGGAAATCCACTTTCCCATTTGTTCAGCTACTGCTCATCTCATCTCATCTCACTAACGCTGCTGGTTTTCTTTCTTTTTAACATCTCAAGTGCATCCTTCTTCTCCTGTCATTTCCACTCACAATAATGATGACAGTTGCACGCACATACGCGCACTCAATCAAAACTAAGATGGGGGAAGAGGCATACACACTAAAAGCAAGACTCTTCCAATTAATGCACCATGAAATGTACAGAGAAGCAGCTTTGTTGTTATTATTATTATCATCATTGTTTCCAACAACTTTGGTAAAGATTTGATTTGAATGTACGAGAAAGAAATCACTGCTGCAGTATCATTACCAAGAGTATGGAAATCATTAGTGAAAGCTAGTTATGAAGCAAATTTGTGGATACTAAGCAGTTCTGCAATGTGCATTCCACCATGCATAGCTCTACATCCCTTTCTTCATATTCATGTTTATACTCTCTTGCTCATTGAAACTCATAAAATTTACAATGTAACACGGCCTACAAAGTAACAAGGAGAAAGGACGCCAACGAGAAAAACTAACTCGATACTTATGCACAACTCACTTCATCACCAGCGCCAGACTGTCTAACGACTCGGGCAAAACAGCAGGGTCTAATCCAAATTTAATATGGTGTTTAATGCTAAACTTATTTTACTATTTCCATTTACAGCTCTAATCTAATTTTATGATTTCCAATTAATCTGCTGTATTTTCCTCGCATACGCAGCTCTCCCTTTAGCTGTGTAGAGTGAGCATACATTGCTTGGTTTGGTTACGACGAAATGTATGGTAATGTGACGAAGGAACTGACTAAACTGCTGCAGCAACCACACGAACCAAAAACCATATCGTCCTTGTCGTGTCCTATCTCATTTTATTATTATTAAGCCGCTTACTTATTTATGGTGATGACGGTGATGATGACGATCAGTAAAATAAAAGACGAAGTAGCGGAGACATTTATAAATGTATTACGCCTCCAGCAATAATACTTAGATTACCCACCGCAAACAATCTACAACGTGGGCAGAGCCACTTGACAATTTTAGTAGTTGTGTTTTTATGCTTGCTTTTACATTTTCCTATATATATCTTGATAGTAACCAGCCAGCCAGACAAACCGAGACCACTATATATGTCATTGCTTTTTCCTTTAAAGTAATCATATTATGTACATAGGCAGACTTCTATGTGGGAGAAACTTGAAAATAGAAGAGAAGAGGTGGTTTCTCCAACGCTTTTCTCAACTTCAAATTTCCTTTTTCTTTGGCTTGGTTATCTCGATGATGACAGGGACACAGTCTGCAACATGAAATACGTAAAAACTTTTCCCTTCTACTCTGATCTGTTTAACTTTGGTTTAGAGATGGAGGAAAAAGATAGATAGCAAGGGAGAAGAAGAGAAAGAGCAAATTCAGCAAATTTAAGCGTATTTTAAAGACAGTTCTTTTTTCTTCTTCTCTGGAGAAAAAAAAAGTCCTCAGCAGGAAGTGGGACCATGTCCAGACTATATCAGCAGGACTGATATTGCGTATACAATGTATGTATATCCAATAAAAGTTTGCTATTACATTGTCAGCCAGCTGCCAAATGTACACATTTCTTCATTTTTTTCTTCTCTCCTTCTCTTCTTTCGTCTCCTAAAACCAATCTCGGCGAGTCATTTATTTCCCATATTCTCAGACACCAGACCAGACACGCTCGTACACATGAAATGAAATAACTACGTACTTTTTATATACCATACTCCGTTGATTTGTTTCGTTGTTTAACTCCCCCACTCACTATTACTACCAACCACTCAACTGTTAAACTGCCAGCAAGTCAAGTTTTTATAATATTATAAGTAAGACTCGTAGCTATTTATTTCCTTCTCTTGTGAAAACTTTCATTCAGTAGAACAGCAGCAGCACAGCAACAACGCACCATGCATTTTTTTTACAAATCCTTATTATTACTACTTGCACGCCTCGTGATATTGATTGCTTCTTAAAAAGTGGCAGGCAGATTTAGTGGCGGAGGGATCATAAACCAGTCATTACTTGCTAAACTTCTCATTTCTTTCTTCCTCTTGCTTTCTTTTAAATCCTGTTTGGTTTTCTCTTCTCCATTACAGTCTTTTTTTTATGAAAAACATCGATTGACGTTTCGATCTATATAAGGCAAAAAAATAAGCAGTAAATGCTGGGCTATTATTTTTTTTACATCATTTCAAAAATTTGCATGAGAAGGAATATATAGTAGTTAAAGAATTCGTAATATGATGAGAAAATTATAGTTAGTTTTTTTATACGTGGCTGAGCATTCAATTTTTTTAAATGCATACTCTACCATCAACAGCATAAAAATTTTGTTTCCTACTTTTTATACCATTTTATCCACTCAATTTACAGAGAAAAAAGGCACCCAGAGTAGAAGCATAATATATACTCAACCAACCAGCTCTTCCAAAGCTCCTTTACTACACAACCTGCTATTATTTTCTGGCAGACCCTTTCCTGGAAAACGGATGAATAGAAGGATAGAGGAGACGAAAAAAAATTCGGTTACCTTCTTTGTACAATTTTTATTATTATTATTATGCATCTTGCCTTGTCTATAAGTATCAACATAACCTGTCTACATTCTACATGTATAATATTCTTACTATACCCACACTTATAATTTCTCCGCATTGTATTATTCAACTACAACTCTGCATTCGTCGCGAGCGAGCATGCAGCAAACATACCTACATACAGCATCGTAAAATATTAGAGAGGTAACGGGGAAGAAACTATAGTGTGGCGGCGGTTTTTTTTAGTAATGTGTGCATTATAAAACGCTTGTATCGTCACGGTCGTCACTTTCATTTTTAGGGAGTATATGAGTTTCAAGCACGTGCCATAACACAGGTCGGAATCGTGCACTATAACATACCAACTTTTTACTCGTGAGCTAAAGCTCTTCACGTTTCTAGTACCTACATATATATTCTAAGAAAAAGGAAGGAAACGGAAAGAAAACATTATTTTTTTTCTCATTTCATCATCATCGTCATCATCATTGATGCTCGTATATGTGTGTATATAGATACAAAAAGAAGGAGTATTATATAGAACGCTTTTTTAAAGGTGAACGGACCGATTGGTAGTAGTGGTGCGGTTTTGGGAATGTTTATAAAATACACAAGTAAAAGTTGAAGTGTGGTCTGCAATAAGTAGCATGCATGTGATAAGTAACGATGCTGGCGGTAAAGATTGTATTGTACACTTACATGATGATGATGATGATGATAATAATAATGTAGGCATCGGACTTTAAAAAATAGGAGAGAAAAAAAGAATGAGTATACTAGTGGATTTTTGTTTTCTTTTCTCTTGCTCCCTCTTGTAGTTTCCAGTCAGCAGTCAGTAATATAAATTATATGTATATACCTATGTGTGTGGCTTATGTATACGACTACTGACCGCTACTTATAAATATTGACTATAGTTTGTCAGTATATTACTTTATATTGGAATTTTCATATAATATANTTATATGTATATACCTATGTGTGTGGCTTATGTATACGACTACTGACCGCTACTTATAAATATTGACTATAGTTTGTCAGTATATTACTTTATATTGGAATTTTCATATAATATATTTATATAAAGTAATAGGGGTAATACCCGATACCAAATTACATGCTTTAATATTGCGCCATCATTATTGCAGCAAAAGAAAGTGGGAGCTGTGGTGATGGTAGTAGCTATGCGGTGGTTTAGAAAGAAAGAGGGAGAAAATACCGTCAATATTAAACTTGTTGTGGTGAAGTATGTCTCATCGTCTTTGTATAGGTATCTAAATACAAGTCTATTTTTTTGCTGTAAAATATACGATTGATATCGACAAAGTTATAAAGTAAGTAAAGTGATATATAAATACCACTTATGGACATAATAATAATACGTATAGTGATAGTGGTTCAGGAATGGTGTTTGGTATATGGAAGTAGTATGCATGTATAGGTATATTATGTACCTTAACACTTGTGTTCATACACATGGTAAACACATACTACTTCTACTACTGGGAATAACTTTCAAATAGCAAAGATTTACTGAAGCATTTCCGATCCTTTCCTTTTTCATCTTGGTAGTTTTTTTGCTATCCAAACAAAATATGCTCATATTGAAGCGATCAAGTGGAGTAAACAACTTGCACACAACAACACAGACTGGAAAAGATACAAAAGTAGGTGATGGTGGTGGTGGTACATAAGTGTGTAGAATTTTGCAATTCAACTAATACTTCTGTGTATTACAACAGACACAGTACTGTACAATGTGGTTTCTTTGTAAAAAATTATTGTGGGGCTACCTGAATAGTTAAAGTATTTTGTGTGTGTGTGTGTGTAATAAAGTAGAAAAAAGAGAAGTAGTAGTAGTAGTGGAGTAGTGAAGACTTGCTCTCTTTTCGTCTCCTCTCCTTCTAGCAACAAGCCAATGGTCTGGTACTGATCAATGAGAACAAGAGTGAAAGGTGAACTATCCGCTAAAGTTTAGCCATTTTCTTTAAAAAACCTCTACTTTTATTTTACCTTGGCGAGTTTCATGATTATTATACGGCTAAACACTAAAGTATTGACTATGGTTGGGCTTTCAAGATATTTTAAGAGAAAAATATACTTCTACAGTTTTGTTGGTTCACAGTTTTTAGAAAATATGTATACATGCTCGACTCTCCGTTCATTTCTTGTATGTATAGCGGGTTGGCTGATGATGGCGGCGATGGTGGTGATCATGATGTTTATAGTAGTTAGAACATCTAGGTGCTTGCTTTTTTGGAAGTAAGTAAAACTGAGAGAAAGAAAAGGTAATAATTTAGGTAAAGCTAACAGCTTTAAGACTCTATATAGTTGTTGTCGTAGACTAAGGTAAAAAGCTGCGTGAGGTCGAACAGGGCAGAGAGTGTACCAAATAGAGCAAAAGTTGATGATGTTAATGTGATGGGAGTTCAAAGTAAAAAACTTGTGAGAGCAGCATACACATACACACAGGCAAGTTAGCAAAGAAAAGGAACGTCCATCGTATCGTATAGAATAATGGTTTTGTTTGTGGTAATGGCAGAGATCCGTCTACAGACAACTAACCGACCCGACCAACTTTCTCATTCTTTTTATTCTAGTGGGGAGAAAAGGCAGATGTTGTACAGTGAAAGGAATAATTATGGCTATTGGAAGTTCGGCAGCAAAGGTTTACTTTAAAATGTTCTACAACAAACATACTCTAAAATATATACCTATTCATTCAGTTCTCTTTTTTGGCAGTTTTGAAGTTTTACGTGTGTAATACTTCAAAACAGTCATTAAGCTGCTTTTCCTTTCAGCTCTGAATAAGTAGAAGATAGAACAGCGTGCTGGTTACTGACTAAAACTTTAATGAATTGCATTTGGCATCTGGCACAATTAGTATATTAAATATGCATTTATACACAAACTTTCTTTTGACCATATAACTCCAGTATTGAATTCTCGTAGATCTCTCTTCTAAAATCAACTAAATGACATTGCCGAATTGCTGATTGTCGTGGTGTCTAAATTATAACTAAAAAGTAGGTGACCCAACTGTGTACATTTTGCATAGCTGAAATTAAGATGCGCTTTTAACGACAATGGTAGAAACTGGAGCATAGTATGCATTTCATTTGTAAGGCTCATACTAATTGTATGCTAGCATACTACATGATTCACAGCAGTAGTCTTAATAAATATGCTAATTTCCAAAACATTTTACTTCATTCTGCATGACATATATGGATTTATTTATTTATGCGAACTTTGTAGTTGGTTCACGAATAGAAAACAAAGCAGCGTGTACTTTTTACTCATACGTGTCGTCATCGTGTGAGTCGTGTGTGATACTGGAGTAATACTTGCGCTTGGGCTTATTCTTATGTGAATGAAAGTATATCAAGTTTCTAAGAGTAATAGCTCCTTGGGTAATCCACGTGTTAATAAAATGGCGATTAATGAGCTTGTTAGACTGACTCTCATCATGACTATTTATCCATATTAATTAATCAAGAGAAAGTTTGTATATTTATGGAGCAGAAAGTTATTAGCTGCACACACGAATGTTTACCAATTTAGCTTTGACTATGTTACATACATGCCTACCTAAGTATATACATTATTTTTAGTAGTGCGATGATGGTGTGCTGCTGTTAATTAAATGTGTTCCTTCCAGACCCAGGAAGCAAATTGTAATCAGATCTTAATGACGAATTCTTGTTTTCATTAACTTGCTTTCTTTCTTTCTTGCAGATGAGCTAGCCAATCTGTGCAAAGGCCAATTCCCAACACAAATGCACAGAAAAGTGGACGGGGCGCTTATTAAGTCGAGAAACGACAAGAATTTAGATTGCACCGTGACATTCAGCACAGAATATGTCTCCCAAAGATTTCTCATTCGTTTCGAAGAGTTCAGCATGGCGTGTGGGGACCGGCTCTACATTTACGACTCTGCCAATGCAATTGGAAATCCGAGAGTAAGCCGCATACTATTTTTTTTATGACGGTATCTCACCATTATTAGAAAACACAGCAACATAATCTGGCTGTGTATATGTGTTTCTTTAGATGCCAAATTTTTCTAACAGCGTGCAAATAATACTTGTACCGATTTCAATGATCCCTTCCATTTGCCATATTTAATCAAATTGAAATTCTCACACTCATGACAAATGTAGACTACCTACCTACATGCATTACTCTGTCTCTGTTGATTGTAAACCAACACAAGTAACTGGTAAACGTGTTGTGCTTTCGAATCCCAAACCATTAAAATGTAGCAATATTTCACAGATCTTTGGTAATTATATAGCAGTATGTTTTATATATTTTACTTTGCATGCACGGCATTTCGTATTTTATTGCCTTTCTGGTTCTTACAAATTCTACATCATTCAGTTTATGACAGGCTGTAAATAGTAAATACACATTCACGTCAATATATGCATACAAAACACTACAAAATATTGACGCAACTAAACTTACCTGACAAGTTCGTGCACAACAGAAAAAAGGGGTACGACGATACGAACACATACTTACTCTATTCCCATTTCTCTTGTTCTTATCACACAGTCAAGAAAATTGTCCAGTGATTACACATTAGCAAAGCCGTTAAAAAAAGCTTTTTATTCTGATAACGACCACACTATTTGAAAAATTAAATGATCTTTTCTTGTCGACATTATCTTAATTTCTAATCTAAAGTGAAAAGTTGTTTTGAATGGTCTTTGTCTCCTTACGTATGCAAATGCAACAACTCAAAAAAAACGACTACATAACAAACTGTATACGCATTTACAATAGGAGTAAATTTTTTCAAGCTCGAATGTACTATGTACATTTGCCCATTAATATTTTCATATGAATGAATATACACCAGAGTTTGTATATCCTACTTTACTTTCACTTTCGAATTTATTTTTACATACCTGCACTTAAACTTTCTATTGTACCCAGCCCACAAGCCTTTCAAAAATAAGTGGAAACAAAAAAGGCCCAATGGAACTGTAACTTAAAAAACTTTTTCATGCAACTTTTTCCCTTTTCTGTCTCTCTCGTTTTGTACTTCTTCCTCATTTAAGCGCTGCTCAAGTTGAAACACGAAAGAAATTTACTACTACTATTTCATTTCAACGTTTCCAATGAAATTCCAAGTACTAAATGCGAAAACGTAATGGGTTATATAAAAGGCAAGTGAGTAAAAACATATATATCAAACAGAGGAGAAAGAAAACTTTCTTTTCATTCGAGTAAGGCAAATATAGAGAAAAATAAAATAAAAGAATGAAAAGCGATCGAGGCGTAGAGTTGAGGAAACTAGTATTTAGGTAGTTTAGTTTTAGTTCTGCCGGAACAAAGTATTTTTGTCGTAATGAAAATGTAAACACATGCTGCCGCTTAATGCTGTGTGTATGCATTTGCATACCGCGTGAGCGTGACTAATACTTTTTTCCTTAGTTGGAGTAAAAGTAGCAGGTAAAAACTATGCATATTCATACTATTTCATACTATTATTATTATTTTCCGGAATGCATGTGTAAATACTGTTGACTGTAAACTCTCTAAGCGTGTTTCTTGAAATCTTGTGGAAAATCACACTTTGGTACTGTGTACACATAGTTAGTAGCATAACTACTTGAACCTGAAGGATTGAAATTGTTGTTTAAACGAAATGTCGGACTTGTCTTCTCTTCACATTTAAGATTCAATATACACATTTAAGGTTTTAGAACAAGGGCAGGGTTGTTTTCTGTTTCATTAGCTGTGTAAGAAGTGCGAAAGTGGTCTGATATGAGCGAGAGTTTTATCGGTATATTCCCGATTTTAACTAAAGTTTGTCTTTCAGAAATAAAAAAGTACAGTACAGAGTAAAAATTCATAGCTCCATCATGTTCGTGAATAAACAACGGGGTGAAAGATGACATGTTGAGGGAGACCAAACATAGATTAAGAGCAAATTATGTACAGTTAGAGTAAAAATAGAGTCTCGTACCTGATGAAATGACGTTAAGAGTTGAGAGAATAAAATAAAAGGTATGTAGTTAAAATATAGTACAGAGTAAAAATAGATGGTTTCGTCACTTGTTTTCCTGTTGAAATAGCAAAATGAATGATGTTTCCTAAACAGAATTTCCTACTTTATGCAGGCAGAAACTGAGACAACCTACGCACATTATAACAGCTCTCTGAACACATGCATCTAATTTCTTTCTTTCTGTGTCTTATGAATATCCCTTCGTTTCAAGCATACCTGATGAAAGAAGATGTGTGGGTGTTTAATAATGTCTCAAGTCTCAATTAAGCTATGAAGAGATGCTTTTATTACCCTCCGTAGCATCAGTTGTCTATGTATTTACATACCTATCTTGACAAAATGCATACGGGCATGTAAGTACCAATTTCCTATATTTTGAAGGAGTATCATGCATACTATTTTAATCAGTAATCAGTAGAAATCAATATGCCAAGTAATAAAATATTCTTGCCTTTTTGGAATTTGGATTTTAGTCACTTTTAATGTACGTTTGATCATTTTATAACTTCATTTGCTCATTCAGTAAAACATGATTTTTATGCTTGTGGTGCTTTAATGATATGTCTTCAAAAATATTAATACTTACAGATACTCTTTATGCCGACACAATTTCCAAGCATTTATGTCTGAGAATTTATATGTTATTTGATTATAGCCGTATGTTATAAAGTATTAAAGTGCTGAATTATTTGTTATCGACCAGCATCAGTATTAATTGACAGCAACCAAGTTTCTTTTATCTCCAAATGTATTCAGTACAAGCAAAATCGAAAAGGCATGTACCGCTGAATCATTAATAATTGAAACACAAAGCATGATAAATAAGTTTTTTGATTTTGCATAACAGGTAGGCATTTATATTATATAGCAATAGTTTTGGAAAAAAATTTGTTCTATCTGACGCCTACCGGCTTTACTCACCACAGGCCATTGAGATATTTTTAATGGAAATAATACCGTTTTAGAAAGCACTAAAGCAGCGTCATACTTTGAGCAATCACAAAGCGCTTTGAACAAAAACGAAACCCACCTTTAGAATAGCAAAAGCGGGAATGTTTTTATTCAAACATTTTCCAGCCACCAACAGCGTCAATGATATCTCCATCTTTATCCACTACTTTTCCTATAAAATGTGAATGAATAACTTTTTTTTACCATGAGAATTATCATGTCTTCCACTAGCCCGTCTTTGCCAGATTTCATTTTCATTTTACATAAAATGAAAAGTGAGTGTTCGTTTGTGTGTTAGCACTCTTGATACAACAAAATGAATGCACGCTACTATTATTATGGAAACTTTTTCATTTTCATGCTCCATTCTTTCCGTAATGTAGAACTTTGCGCGCTTTTACTTCTACTGACGTGAACTGCACACTTTAGTTTATATTTTTGGTAGTTGGCCAACTACCGAGATACATGCGGGAAATGAATTTCCCGTTGTTCGTCTGCAACAAAACACCAGTTTCTCTGGCAGACAACTGTCTAGTACCCAAGTATACGCTCTTTTACTTAAGTACAGTTTGCTAACTCAATTTTTGAGCAAAACGAGTTTTCATACTATATGATATGAACAAATTTACACACAGCTTCATTTAAAAATCACAACCAGTTCTTTTTGTTCAACAGCGTTCTTTATAATATAATTGAATCTTTTGCACATGACATGTACGTGAGAGAGAGAGAGAGAAGGCTAGTGGAAGAATGATGATCTAGTATAATATGCTTCTATAGAATATTTTATCATCCAAATAAACACGTTTTCCAACAACTGCAACTATGTTTTCTAAAGATGAAAACGGAAAATCTATACGGGAAAAAGTTTTTGTACATTTGATATAAAAAAATTACTTCAAAAAGACCACAAACTTTTCATGTTACAAATCTGCTGATGTTGTTACTACTGCAGCAGGAGAGTAAGTGCAGCAAGAGAAGTTGGTGAAAGAATTGAGAGGGGTAAAATATTAGGGGGAGTAAACAGTACCAAATACAGTGTGCATTCTGTTTTAGGTATATCGTTATTTTTTTTGTGCACAGTCATCACCACATAACACACGACAGTCACTATCATCATCAATAGAGGAACTTTTTTGTGTGTTGGGGGAGTGTGTGTGTGTGTAGCTTATTGAATGAATCAATGATTTATGTTGCGTAATATCTAACTTTCCCTGTTCTCTATCTATCTTGTGTTGTGGTTACGATTTACTCATTGAATCACAGCAAAAGTGTTATAGCTGATGGGCCTCATGATGATGACTGTTGTGGTGTGGTGCGTGATGTGATGTATTTATTTTTGGTGACTATTTACGAGGAATATAAGCATACTACAGAGACGTGGTTAGGACACATGCAATTTTGTGCATTCAGCACAAAAATGATATTTCTTTAGCAGAAATTCACAACGACATGTACACCAGTGTGCTCCACGATATACAGTTCTGTTTTTTTGTATTTATTCGTACAAGATAATGTTGCTTCCTATAGATCATGATCACACCAAAACCAAGCATAATGACAAATGATAATGCCAATATCTTAACAGTAGTAGCGGTAGTGCCAACACCAAGCCGACACCAACAGAAATATATCTTGTTCGGCTGTTTCACCACTGTTGTTGTTGTTATTATTTTTTTGTTTATGCTATTCCTCTTAACTTTTTTTCTCTTTTCAATTTTCTAGGCGGAACTCACGTGCCGATTCATCGGTGCTGAGAACATCCTACCGATCAAAACACGAGGCCACTACGTTACCCTAAAGTTTGTTGCGGACGAGTGGGGCATCGAATCACACCGTTTTACAATGGTTATCACGGCATTCAAAGATACAAGTAAGTAATGTATACGTGCATTGGTACATTTACTCCCACACATACAAAACATTATTATTATTATTACTATGCCACACGAATAGCAGAACGCTCTCTCTTGAATAATACGACAAACTACACATTTTGCTCCGCTTTGTGCTTTGCTGGCCCAGTGGTACATTGCTGCTATTATCATCACAACACTATGCCACCATCACCGACAAACAACAAACCGAAAAAAATACAATATATTTTATGGAATCTTTCTTTTTTGTATTCCAAACTGCACGCTGACGACTACACACTTGCTCTCCCAAAAGAGCTAGCATAGCGAGAACAATTGCTTTTTGCTTTCTTTCCTTTTGTTATTCTCTTTTGTACATTCTTTCGTTATTGCTTTGAAATTGTGTAGTGGTGGTGGTAGATGTTGTGCGGACGGTGGAAATGTAAGTTGTAGTAGTAGGTGCTCACTATTCACTCAAGTCAGTCACTCACATACTTTCCCCACTTGATTTAATTCCTCTCACAAACAGCATCAGGGAAACAGAACATTCCTTCACGTAGCCTACCCTTCACAATAACTCTAGCCAACATAACATTTTCTCTTTTAGCGTAACGCACCGGAATGAAAAATTGAGAAGGAGGAGGAGAAAGGAAAAGAGAGGTTCATCTTTGATGTTTTTTATGTTATGGTTGTTCTCATGTTGATGATGATCATGATGTCGGTGATATTACATAATGTGGCGTTTCCCCTCTTGTTCAAAAAAAATTGTGCAGCAGTTTTCATATTAAAAATAAATATTCTAGTACATACGGGCATCTGCGTGCAACATCACTTTCACCTACACGCACTAATGTTGCTCCATTCATATTCTTCATCTTACAAGCTTTACACATCTCTATACACTCTTTACGACTTTTTGGTTAGTATACTGAACTACATAAAATGATACTATTTCTCCAAAAGAAACATTCATACACACTATCATTATCACAATTTACTATTCAATATCATCATTTTACTGCTTTTTCTATCTAGTTTGGGAATAGCACTTACGTTACCTTACTCGTATAGGCACACAACAAGCCGTTATCCACTATATCATAGGCGAAGAGAAAGGAGTTGTTTCTTTCCACTATATACGTACTTTGTATCCAATTTTCATACAATGCAACTTTTACGTGAGCTAGTAGCAGTTGAGTGGAGTTTGTTTAGAAAATCACAACGGCTACACACAGCACAGTGTTTTCATATCTCTGAAGAATAATAAAACTATGATGTATTTTGCACTCCTTGAAATCATGTGTCGTGTACTTTAAAACGTGCATGTGTACACTTACACTGTCTACAAAATCATATTTTTTTTGCTTTATTCTGCCTAGAAAGAAAAATCATGCAGGAAAAGTAAATCTTGTACTGTAACTTTTCACTCACTTTTTTTTTTATCTCCGTGATACTATTATTTGATATGAACCATTTGATTTTCTGGCCTGCACAAGTTTACCACAGAATAGCAATGACGATAATGCTCAGCTCTCAAAATGAGATAAAGGATTGTCCATAAAATTACTGAGTACAATACACCACCATTTTCACTCACAAAGCTGTCATTATTATATTACCTTAACCAAGATTTATATGCTTTTGTGTGCGTGTCGGACCAAAATTCAATGAGCTATTAAGCACTGCAGAGAGAATTGCAATAAAGTAAAGTATAAAAAATTGCTGCAGTGTGATTTCTATTTTTTTCTCCTGAATGCACCGAGATAAATTTATTGGAATGAATCTCCCCTTTGGAATTTTAGTGCTAATAAATAAAACACAACAATAAATAATGATTGCATGAAGAAATGATGATTTTCTCAACAGCAACCGCGTCATTTCAATAGCGTCACTGTATTACTTTGTTGATGCATGAAAACTATTAAAAAATAGAACGAAAAACTACCAGCGTTTAAACTCTGTATTGCATTATGAATGTGTCATTATGTCACAATGTTTGTCGGCACTACAGTTTAATGATGTCAATTTAGTAATGATGGAAGTTTATTTTTCTTCCTGTCTTATTAATTCAATCCTGAACTCACTTGCGAGCAATGTAGCGTATAGGTTCAATTTTTATGGTCGTACATGTGTGTAGCAGTGGTATACAACAGGAGACATAGTATGCAGATGTCAGATTTCCATCATCATAATACCACATTATTAATAGCATTACATTGATATTCTATACTAGAAAGAGCGCACACACTTTGGAATGAATACGTACATTGATTGACATTTCTTGAGGAAAGTGGCTCGTGAGATTTGATGGGATTTCGCTAAATATCACATGATATGTCATGAATATGGTGGCGGAACCTCCTTTTTAGAACCTGTCGTCCTTCCTACAGCATGCTTCTGTTCTCTGCCTCTTTGGTCTTGTTTTAATCTACCTAGATATGTATGCGTAGATATAATGAAAGTTTTTAGAAAAGACAAAGGAAAACATACAAAATTTGCGCACTGTAACTAAATGTACACGTACACAATTTGGTGAAATGACTGACGTAAGGAACTTAATCAATAATAGATGCCTTATGCTTCTAAGCATTTTCCCTTTTACAATCATTTTCTATCATCCACTCATCCGCCGCCCTGACATAAACATCACTGTCAATACCATGATCCTATCATGATGAAACCATGCAATAAATTCCATATTCAAAATGGAATTTAATATTGTGCCGTTGCTGCTCTGTAGATTTATGATTTTGATGATGAGTTCGAGTTGGCAAAAGAGCAAAATGAGATTATGTAAATGCACTACCTACTACAGTAGCAGCAGCGGCGGTAGCAGCAAAATGTACCATGTTTTCTCTCAAAAAAGACAATGGAATCGGTATTATGATTTATTATGAATATTCAAAAGAGAAAGAAGAAATCGTAGTAGTAGTAGTAGTAGTAGAAGTAGTAGTAAATTTTCGCTTGAACAGCTCTTAGCGTTTTACCAACTTGCATGCATACTTCCTTTCCTATCCGTTCTATTGTAACGTTCCGTGCCAGATTCCTTCTCCATTACTCATTTGTCATAATAATAGAAAGCTACCAAACTACCTATTTATCTGCAAAATTCATCTGCATGACTAAATTATACCTGCATGTATTTTTCTCTTCTAGTTTCATCCTGATCACTATCATCATTTTCACATTATTAGAATCCCGTCAAGTATGCTAATAAGCATATAATTTGATCCCACTTAAACTCTATCGCTCCGACATAATCTTTATCATTCACTCACTCATATACCCTACAATAACAAGTAGTATATATATTTAAAAAGCAGCTTGAGAAGACTTTAACGTGCTTCGCCGCGTGTACAAAATTACAGGAAACCAAAAGAGAGAGAGAGAGAAAGAAAAAAGTGCTAAGTTAATACTCAAAAGATGAGTTTTTCTCTTTCAGCGGCGTAAGCCATATATAAATCATTCGTTCTTCACGTTTTCTAAAGTAATTTTACCCTACAAAAAAAATTAGTGGGGGAGCATTGGCAAAAGGAAGTAAAAAGGCGTACAAGGGCGTGTTTTCTGTGCACTCCACAGAGGTTTCCAAAGATTGTGGAGGATCGTACACACATTTTAGTTAGTGAAACCAAAAGAGAACCAAGTGCCATTATTACCATATCACTTTTAGCCGTTTTTAGTTAGTGACTAATTCTGACAAGGGAAAAAGGCGTGATGAAAGATGATACTCATTAGTGTCAAATAGAGATTATCGCTCTCATATTGTTAGGGAAAGGAAAACTGAGCACACGACCAAGGGAGCGTTTTATATCCATTCCCTCATCGTTTCTTCTTTACTTCACGGCTGAGAGAACATAATATTGTAGGAAGCAACGAGAGCGGAGAAAAATGGGGTATGTAGAAGTATGTACACCACCAGTATGAGTAAAAGATAGAAGCTGAGTGTGTAATAAATATGCAGACAACATTACTTTGCCACATGCTTAGTAAAAGTACAGGATATTATTATAATAGAGGTATACCATGTTCATGATGATGATGATAATATGATAACATTCAAGACATTCATAGGACTCCCATCAGCGTTCTGATGATGATGATAAGGACGTAATTCTTGCTCTTCTTAGTCTTCTTCTGCTTTGCTACTGAAATAATACCTTGATGCTATCAGCACTACCATCATTTAAAACTCTGGCGCTTTCTTCTACTTATTTTATTTTAAGGATAAAATTATATGAGGAAATAGGCAACCACAAAAATAAGGCTAGGTTG
>JAHZMZ010002203.1:0-14872 GCA_027743805.1 Lepidocyrtoides sp. E14 | reverse complement strand
GAGTCATCATGATTCAACTTTTTTCAAAATTTTTGAACCATCATGATTCAAATATTTATTACATTCATTTTCAAGGCATGATTCAAAATTTTCATATGCTTTTGAAGCATCATGATTGAAATTTTCATTTTGCCATTAAATCATCATGATTAAAGTTATTTTCAAAAGTTTTGAATAAGCTTTTACGCATGCTTTTTGAACCATCATGGTTCAAATTTTTATAAAATGATTTTACGAAGCATGGTTCATAATGCTCAAGGGTTCTTTGAACCATCATGATTCAAAATTTTCACAATGTTTTTGAACGATCATGAATAAACTTTTCTTAAAGAATTTTGAACCATCATGGTTCATTGTCACTATTCTTGAACCATCATGGTTCATTGTCACTATTCTTGAACCATCATGGTTCATTGTCATTATTCTTGAACCATCATGGCTCATTGTCAGTTAAATATGCGTTTTACTCAGAAAAAAATTCATAGTTGCAGCGAGCTTCATTTCCCTGACTTGTCAAGCACTGGTTCCAAAGTTGATTGACATCGACATCTAGATACTATATACCATATTATTCTTATTGGTACATACTTGCTTAAATTAAGATAGTCCAAGCAAGCAACTCGCTCCGTCATATTATTCTCCAACATGCTTCTCCAAGGTCATATTTTGTATTTTGGGAAAACTTGCTCCCTTGCCAAACTGACTACGGGTACTTTTCTTCAATGGAATAATAAACTGCATAAAATGACCGGAGCTAAAGACATAAATTCCCCAAAGTCAAGAGTTTCTGTCAAATGCTGGCTGGTCTCATTCATTGCTTTTGTGATAGCCTTTCAAGCAATAATTGTGCAAGAAACCGTCGAGAAGGAAAGCTTGTTCTTGAACCAACTTCTTGTAGCTACAAGTCTTACCTGTCTTTTCATTCAAACGTCATTTTTGAACACCATTTGTCGTCATGCCAGTACCTTGGCAACGTACGTAAATGGTCATATTGAACTATCCCGTTTACTTCGTTCAAATGGCATGAGCTCTTACAAACTGTGTACTCGAGAACGAATCAATCTGCAATACGCTTACTTACTAATACCAATCAGTCTCACGTACCCATGCATTCTTCTATACGGTTTCCATTGAAAGTCTCCCTGCAAAGCATCTCTGGCTGGATACTGGCTAATTCAAGAGTGTTACCCAGCAGCGTTGTGGTCAACAGACAGACTCCAAATTTGGCCGATTGCTGTAAAACTGCTGGTCTTTCTTGGGAATCATATTGCATACCAAATTGTAGCGAATACTTTTCCTTTTGTTTGTGGAGGAGTTTTGGTTCTCTGTACGCTTAGTATCCGTCCTTACCTCATAAGTTTTCAGGAAGTCTGTTTGCATACTGGGACATTTACTGGCTACAGGATCACAAAAATATATCGACATATACAGGTGTTGGCTACTTTAATGAACGATATTCAACGCTGGGGAGTCACTGGGGTAGTCATGCTTGTGGCCATATTAATTCAAGCGGGAGCTGTCTCCGCACTGATTCGAGTACCATGGATGGCAAGGAATACCATCCCAATTTTATTTTTTATCATTGAACTTTTTTGTGCCTTTTCAGTTCTCATTGGTGTGTTGGGAACACAAGCACATGTATACACCACATCGAAAAATGTTTTGCGGGTGCTAAAACAGAATGCACGGGATAAAATGTTCGGGCAAAATGTAGATACCAAGTGGAAACAAAAATTTTTGACATCTTGTAGTTGTATCAAAGTTGGAGTCGGGTCAATCAACTTTATAGACAAACTTACACCATTAAACTGCATTAACTTTGGGAATTCCTTGACAGTCAACTTTCTCCTACTTGGTTGAATTTATTTTTTTAGTGAGTCCAGCGACTGCAGAGTAAAATGTAGTAAGGTGAAAGGGCTGAGAATTCTTTATTTTCTGCAGTTATCTCCAGATAATGATTGAATAAAAGAATTTTTATCCAATCTAATTGGTAAGCAATATTTTGTTTGAACATTAGTCGTATTCCAGTCCAGCGCATCAATACCTACATATTTAATCATGAAAAAGACCTAACCAAACTTTTACAGAAATGCAGGTAATAATATAATATGATAGTTCCCAGTAAGTTCTGGCGATTTAGAATACTGCTTTTTGGTTGAAAAGCATATGTGGTAATTCACAAATGCAAATGCAAAAGAAATGTAACACATTATTAAACAATAAACATATTTATTCAATTAATTTCAATGATCAATAGTTTTTTGTATGTAACTAGTACCTACTTTATGAAAACATTAACTGATTTTTATATAGCGACATATTATTTAGATGTTGATTATAATTAAAATAGCTATAGATGTACATGACGTGAACTACTGTGTCAGCAACACTTATTGTTATTACAGGAAATAAAAGCACTTTACTATATTCTCATGAGCAATCGTTACCTCGATATAAAATTGCATGTTGGTGTGATACTGATTACAAAAAATATCATCGATCGGTTAGCAAACTGTAAAAACACATAAAACTTCCATTTTTCCATATAAATAACTTGGTAGCTGGTTTATGGTATGAATTTACATTCACAATACCTCCGACAATGCAGACGTTGTAACAGAAAATGTTTTTGCCTTAATGGAACAACTTTGATTGGCACTCCAGTACCAAACAAGGGCAGCCATGTTGTCTCCTAATTTAATCTTGACAATCCTATGGTCAACCAACACTGCAACCTTTGACATCTGCGAAATTTTCTCGGTTTCAAATGCAAGCCACTATCATATAAAATCGACAGTAAGCTTGGTCTATTTCATTACTAATGAATAATTACATACCTTTCTGGAGAAAGACACTGCCAGCCATAAAACAGAAAAAATTAAACTGAACATAAATGCTGTATAAACTGCATAGCCAATTTTTCCTTCAACTTGAAACCAATCGAGAACCACAACAGAAAAGTATAACACACAATGTAAAACGTAAAATAGAAACGAGCAACCACAAGCCTCAGAGTAGATACGGGCCAACCCCCAAATTCTTTTATAAACTCTTATGGACTGCAAGCTCATTTTTCTTCTGTTAGTTTTAGTAACACTTAGAAAAGCAACATCAGCCAACACAATGTTTTTAAAAGCTGTGCTTATCATGTAAAAAGATGCAGCTCCTGAAATAAAGTACAAATCCAGATAAACGTCTTTTAAACTCAAAATGGTTTCCATTGTGAAGTATGCTACACCAGCAAAAATGGCTTGAACTGTTTCTGTATTCGAAGGTAGTAAATTAGGATCTCCAAGCAAAATTTCCTCTTGAATTGAGTCCAAAGTCTCATTAAGTTTGATTTTAAAGTCTAGATAAAGGTATGGAGTGATCACAGCTAAGAGAGTATAAAGCAATAAAATTAAAGTGCAGAATGGTTTTGACCATACCTATTTAACAGAAATAATTAAGCAAAATTTATTTTTTTAAATGTAAAATTGTATATTTTTATATTGATTGTAACTTACTTACAATTGAACATCTACCCCTGCATACTGTGGGATACATATGTTTGGAATAGAATTCCACTTTATTCATAAAATGAATCATTTGACCTTTCTTAAAAAACTGCACATATGAAAGTGTGCTAAAGGCAATCACGTTGGAAAAATACTCAAATAGCTCGAGATATGGGGCTATATTTCGACCTTCTTCTTGGGAAAGGTCAAACAAAATTTTGTACATTTGCACTGCACAATACAGCAGTTGGACAAAATAAACCATGCTGCAGATTACCTAAATTGAAAAAAAGATGTCATGTAAGCGACGGGACAAAACATTTTTCCGAACAGCAAGAATTTTTTTTCAGGAAATATTGTTGAGGCAAATATTTTGCTATAGTTATACGTGAATGTGTTACCATCTGAATCCAGTTTGTACACAGACTAAAGTTTCCAAGCTGGTTTTTGGAAACACGGCATGGTGAACAGCACAGGTAGTACGCAAATGTATGGTAAACTTCTAATGGTGTTGTGTACTTTTGCAAACCAATATGACATGCTACCCGCGACGATTGCATTCTGCTTTTTTCCAGAAGATAAGCTTCAATGCTTTAGTAATGTAGTAACAAAATTTTGCAAATTTTATTGGGTACGTCTAACTTTTATATTTTTTCTTTAAAAACTTCAAAACATGAATGCTGGATGGTAGCGGTGAATTAAAAATGGAACGGTTTTAGCACCTGTAATAGCTCATCACTTTTAATACATACACGCAGAAAATGTGGATAACACTCATCCGTCAAACCATCATTTATAAATTTAGCAAACATTAGTAGATTTGTCTGCTTGCTTGTAGTCAAATAAACTTATTGTCAGATATGAGATAATTTTAATGAACTATGGTTTGTTACTATAACGAGGATCCACGACGTATTATGTTTAGTTTTAATGACAAATTATTATCGAAAAGTGCCAAATAAGACTCATTTAGTCACAAAGTAGTCTCTTAGTATGATTATTAAAATGCGTTCTTGATGAGTCCTTAACGATTCAATTAGTTAAAAGTACTCCTGCTTTTCTTCTTTCTACTTTTATAACTAATATACTCACTTGAAGTAAACTGCGTACATGCGCATTTCATTGAAGCAGACAATAAAATCCATGCTCATGGCTCATCCTCATTCATGGCAAGTTTTTACAACGAATTTTTGCAATTTTGGATATGCGTATTCTAGACAGAAGACGAATACATTTTAAATTTTATACTGTTTCAACGGTTTAAGTGTCGAAGTTATTGTTTATAGGTTAACTAGTCATCTATTTGTAACTATTTCATTGCATCCAATTACAAATTATACATGGTAATTAATTAATACCTTGCATACTAACCGCTTCATTTAACGTGTCCACGTTGCAGTTTAATTAAAAAATGAAGCTTTTATATTGCATTAATGTAGTTTTACAAGACATGAACAAATTTAGATAATTATGTAGACCGTTGTTACTTTCACATGAAAAACAATGTGTACTGAAGGGAGAGTTGCGTTTTATAGTTTATGATCCAGAGAGTAAAAGCAATTACAACCCGAAAGAGATTGCAGATATATTCCTTCATTGTTCATGCCATTCAGGTTTGAAGTCAACCAGAATGTCATGAGAAATATAGCTATCGCTGACATTATCATTTTTGTACGAAACAAAGGATATGTTGTGAACTTTTGATAGCTCAGTGACCAGCATTTGTTTCGCCCCACATTAACTTTGTTCAGTAAACCTTTGTACATGCACGCATACATATTTTAATGCTCGTTTTAGGGTCATTTATCTGTACATATGATGCTTGATGTTCAACAGAAGCTATCAAGTTACATATGTACTTTTTTGTTAAATTCTTGGTTGTAGATAACTGTAGAACTGATTGTAACAACTTGTCTGTAGAAATTTTTAGTTAAAACTAAAAATATTTTATTACAAGAAACTCCGTTACCACTAAAATACTAAGTTTTGACAAGTAATCAAGTAAAAATGATAATTTTCTACCAACATTCTACATAATATGATAGATATACATTCAACACTTAAAACATAAAAGTAGCGTTCATTCAGTCAGTGGAAACAAAACCAAGGTTTAATAACAAAAACGAGGCGATTCGTTAGTAAGTAAGTCTCCTCGAAATTAATTCGAACGTACAATGTGAGAAAAAACTGAATACAATTTCCACCAACTTAGATNTAAAAGTAGCGTTCATTCAGTCAGTGGAAACAAAACCAAGGTTTAATAACAAAAACGAGGCGATTCGTTAGTAAGTAAGTCTCCTCGAAATTAATTCGAACGTACAATGTGAGAAAAAACTGAATACAATTTCCACCAACTTAGATACTGAAAAGCAAAAACATGGTGGTGATCAACTCATGTTACTGATTTATTACTGCGTGTTTAGTCTAAAATAGTTTAGCAAAATATTTACATTAAAGTAGCTTAAGGTGAGTGGAAACTGGAGAAGTCTGAACTCTGGAAAAGTGGAGAAGCTGAAAAACGAAACAAAAAAACATAAAGTTAACATATTGATTATTGGTATATTATACATATAGGTATTAGTATTACTGCCGATTGGTGTTTTTGCTATATTCTCACCATGTGCCATAGGTCAGACTTCCTCCTCCATCATCTCAACAGCTTCAGTTTTTATGTCATACCCATCATCGGTCCTGTTTTGAGGTATGGAAGAAGTTTCCAACGATGACGATTCCAAATGTTGTGGATGAAATCTCTTGAGTACTTGCAATTTGTCAACAAACTCCGGTTCTATCAAATTCAATTTGTGGTAGAATTTCTTTCCGGCACCAGTGAAATTTAGTTTGGCGCAAGTAGAATTACCCCGGATACACAAGTAACGTTTTGCAAGTTCTCCTACTTTAGGAAATCTGTCGTTGTTATAGCTCCACCACTGATAAGGATCCATATTCAGAGCAGCAACGGGATCATCCCAATAATTAGTTAGCTCTTGCAAAGTTTGTAAAGCTGGAAGCTTCATTGACCGCTTCCCTACAACCGTACTAAGCACAGTAGCCAACTTTGTCGACTGATTATTTTCTGGAGAGTACTGGATGTATGATGAGGGAGTAGAAGGATTGACGGGATCAGTGGTTTTATTGATTACATTTCCATTCATGTTGCTATACTCCGGGTTTTCGGATCGAACAGATAATATAGAGCCAGTGTCAGAGTTCGGTGTTTTCCCTTTGCCTTGCTCGTGTAGAAGCTCAACTACAGTATCCCAGACGTAGTTTCGTTGCTCTTCTGTAAGAAATGTTAACTTCTTATAGCGAGGATCCAGAAATGTACATACAGCCACCATTGAGTCCCCTAAATCACTGGCACTGAGATTAACTTTATATGAAGTTTCAATCTGGTTGCTAATTGCGCTTGTTATCTCTTGTCTATGCTCCTTTGACCAATTTGATGTACTGTCGTTAATCTGGTTTTCGTAAATGGTGCGTACAAAGAAAATCAATGGAAGAATGGATGACGCCGTCACAACTGGTTGTTCTAGTAAGGTATCCACTATGACGTTTATAGGCTCTTGAAGTTTAACATACTCATCCGAATCCTCCACTTTCACTGGTAAGCTATCTGTTGAATGAGTGGAGAGAAAGTCTTTCAAAGATTCCACTAGTCTCCCAGGGTGTCTTTTTACGTCCTTATAGTCCGGCAGCGCTTGTTTACCTATCTTAAGCGCATTGTGCAACAAATCATAGTTTGTCACTGGCTGTACTAACTCATTTAATAATTCATAGCTCCGTCGAACTGTATCATTTAAGCACGGCCAGGTCGTTAATGACAAGATGTTTGAATTTAGGGAAAATGGAACAGAGTTAAACAGTACATGCATGGCATTTTCAAACTTTAGTTCATACTCCTCCAAAATGACACTTAAAACCTCAGTAACTTTTTCAGTAACAGTGTCTGGATGCGTAATTACGCAAATGTCTGCTAATGGCCGCAGCCCCAGAAAACAGCTTTCAAGATTCCACTCCCGATTTATAAAATGTGCAGTGACAAACACGTAAATTTCCCTATTTGTCTTCATCCAAAGTTCCAGACTGATGGAAAACGGCTTTTCTTGCAATTTCCTCTGAATATCATCTTTCACCTCCTTGTAGAGGTCGTCAAGAGCATTAATAACTGGGGTAAATACACTGTCCGTGTCAATACTTCCTGCTTCGACCAAATACGCACTGCTCAGATTATACAACATTCTCTTAAAATAGGCATCATCCACTCGGTAAATGGGTTGCATTGTTGAAGCAAGGTACATTACGATTGATCTAAACAAGAGACAGTTGCAACAACGAATTTTTCAGTTTGGAAAATTGAGACTTTCTTTAAATATTCTCTTTAAATATTATACTTAGTTGCTACTATGTACTATTATACTTTGTAATCTCGTCCATTTCAGCAGCTGAGTAAACTTCTGGGATAGATCCCGGGAGCTTTTTTGCGTTGGATGTGGAACGCATTTGTTGGTCACCTACAATATCTATTACACCTGAAGATGACTCCTGTTCAAAACTTTCAGTTTCACCTAATCCACCTATACTGCCATTTTCAATTGACCAATGCGATGATAGTGACGGTGGTGTGATAGATCCTCTAGATTCAATTTTATGTTCTGATTTTGTCACTGGGAGGCTGGCACGATGTTTGGTTTTCAGTTTTTTCTTGTCCGTCTCTATCATTCCTTCAATTAATCCAGGATGTTTCCTTTCCAAGTGTCCTCGCATACCTGTGGTACTTCCTCTTGGATTTTTAAAAATGACCTTGCATAGCAGGCACACAGCTCTGGAAATGCCATTTTCCTGCGGTAGAGCCTTGAAAAAGTTCCAAACAACGCTTGTTTTCTTCCCAACTCTCGGGATGTCTGAAGTTCGTCTTCTGTATTTAATTTCAAATCAAATAGCCAAATAGACAAAATAATTTACAAAGTGAAGTTCGAAAATTGAATACATGTTTTGTTCTATTTTTTATTACACACATTCCAACTTACTTGAGTTTTCTCTTCATTTTGATATGGGTATTATTGGTTTCAATTGTGACTGTGACCGCTTTTCTCGAAATAATAATATTCCAGGGCGAAATAATCGCTGGGAAGTTTCAACCTTGAACATGGGAGAGTGAAACTTACCATGAAAATGCAAAATGTATATAAGTGTATTTAGTTTTAGTATTTACCAAACTGATTTGACCCAGAAAAACATTACAGTTGACGTTTCAAAATTACTTACTCAGAAGAATTAAAGAATTGACACCATGTCAATGGCAATTCAATCGTATATCACTATACCACTAAACTATTTAGTAATTAGGTGTTACGATGTAGAACTGCAACAATTTCTAGTCTGCAAATACATTCCCATGAACCGAAATTCGGTTACCTTACCGCCGGTAACTAACCGAATGATGCATAAATAATGGCTTTTTGCTTGTTCATTGAAGTAGAAACGGGAACCGAACGCTGCGGGCCGCGGGGTGCGAAGCGAAGTGAATAGTGAACTGAATGTTCTAGCTTCTGCCTCTTGTGTGCAACCTTATTTGATTTAGTCAAATTTAAGTTCTTCACCTATTTAACTAAACAGCCATCGAGCTAATTTATGTAGGTTCGATTTTCCTTAATTAGCAGCATCATCATAATGCATAATATTTTCTTGACTGCAAAATCATACATACCTATGTATTATGTTTTTCCATCCCTGACACAACACAATATTCATGAATGTCTTTTAACTTCTAACCCAGTTTTTACTGACTTCCATACAAACATAAACCTAACTCGTTTCGTTCGTCGTCATTTCATATATGACTTGAACTGTATGTACAATCAAATGTTAATATGCAAATTAGGTTTTAAACGAAGCTTTTTTTGTTAGTTATTATTTACATGGCCGGGAAGAAGTTGAGGTATGATTTTAAGTCAGCCACCATGTTACTTTAAAAAGACAATAGGAGAGAGAGGCCAGGTGCCTAGTGCCTACAGTCGCTTGCTTGGCGTTACGTATTTTTGTGATACGTTACCTACGTAAACTATAACAATTGTTATTCTAATACCTAGGATGTAGAGCTAGCTCGATCCACGTTAGCCTGACGTGCGGTTAACAGTTAACGTTCGTTAGGCCGTAAGAAAAAAAACCGCATTAATTCGTTATTGATGGCAACACTCTTCAATTACAGCTTGCTTGAAGTGAGTGTGTGCTTCGTATTTATAATTAATCTCAACTAGTAGTTAACATTTGAAAATTGAAGTCAAAAGCATTAAGCAGTGAATTGACAATTTGCTCTGTGGAATCCTTCAGTTTTGTGATTTTCATGAATTGTGATCGCTAGTTACAATAGTTTTGAATCACATTGCATTATTGCATAATAATGAATAGTGACCAAAAATGCAATAAATATACATACATACCTATGCATGTGATATGCAATATGCAAAGAACAATTCATGTAGCACTTGCTTGCAGCAGCAGTATTGATCATTAATTGTTGATTGTGTCGTATAGAATTGTAGCTGTTGTCGGTAAGTTGATTACAAGTTGCAATTCAACAAACAAATCCCTCACTGTTTCAGTCAGTCGGGTTGCCGTTGTTGTCAGGAAATCAGACTACAGTGTACACGACTTTAGATAGAACACTCACTGGTAAGAGCAGTGCATGAAATACTGTTGTTTTTTGTACACTTTAAATACTTCCCTTTGGCATCTCTCCAATTAGTGACCTTTTAAACAGGTTAAGTATAGCTATTGGAAGTTGAAGGGTTGACATTTGAAAATGTAAACAATAGTGTGTAATAAAAATATTGGCAATTTTGATTTTTCATGTGGTTCAGTCAAGTGTATTTTAAGTCACAACTTGTGACTTACAAGTGTCAGTCAAGATTTTTGACTCAAGAAGGTTCAGGTTGAACGGAAATTAATCTTAACTTCCTGTTTTCTTTAATTTCCAGTGCTACATTTAAACATGAAGCGTTCGTGGAACTATTCGGAAGTTGAGGATACCGTGAATAATGGTTCACTTGCCAACTTTTCATCGGCGGTTGATGGTTTCAGTAGTGATGAAAGTCCCCCTGTCAAAAAAATCAAAGTTACAGACGTAATGACACCGTTACACGTATTTCCAGCTGAGGTAGGATGATTATTTAAAATTATAATTATATTCGAATAAACTTTTGTTGGAGATAAGAAATTTGACGGTGAAATAATTCTCATAGGTGTGGCAGACAATTTTCAAGGACCAGAGTGACCCACGAGAAATAGAAAATTTGTGCCTGGCGTCCTCCCAGTTTTATTCCATACTAGCGCCAAGAACTCTCAGCTTCCTCATTAACGCTGATTTCAACAGTAATACGGAAAGGGTCACATGGCAGTTGGTTAAAAATCAATGCAAAACCTTTGGACAGTACGTCTGGAGGTTGAAAATTTCATTTTCAGACTTTTCTCAGGATTTCTATAAAAATTTTATGGAATGCATTTCCTTAACACCCAATCTAAAAGCAATTAGCCTGTTTGAAGTTGGAAAAAATTTCACGTCCAAGGAACTTGCTGGACCTCATTTGCAAGGTGACTTTAAAAACGTTGCATGGAAACCAGATGACATTTGGCAGTACATTGAAGACTATCCTCCTCCTTCCTTACCAAATTTGACTCATCTTGATTTGGATGTCAATGAAGACGTCGTGGAATTTTTAGCTGTATCCGTGATCCCTTATTACGGACGACAACTTGTGAAGCTTGAATGCAGACAGATTCCTATCTGGAAAGGATTGAATCCTTCATTTATCGCGGACACCGGTATCGTTAAAAATCTAAACGAGTTGCATTTAAAAGATGTTCAGTCCATTTACAGTTTGGAAGAACTGATGCTTCGCATTCGACAAGTGAATCCTCCACTACTCAAGTTGCATTTAAGCTTATCACGTCCAACTAGTATTCTGAATCTGCTTGAAATTCTGGTCTCTTTTCAAATTAAAGATCTTGAAATCAGTGAGTTTGTGAATGGTGCTGCTTTATATGAAATAAGACAAAGGGGTCTTCCTGTGAATCCACCATTAAAAAACCGAACTGTGCCCAGTGTTGAGACACTAACCATCAAAGATTCTCGGTATTTAACTTACGAGTTTCTTCACTACTTGCCATCTTTGCAGAGCCTAAAAATTGAAGAGTGTCCCATAGTCAAAGCTAAGTACCAGCATGCGCAGAAATATGAACTGCTCAAATCCGCAATTATCGCTTCGGAATTAAGGAAATGTATTTATGAGGACAAAGCGGGGGAATCTGAGATTTGGAACATATTGGTGTCTCTCAGCAACCTTCGGGTTGTCAACAAGTCAGCCAAGTAAAATAGAGAGGTCATTTTGATTAATCCTTGTAATTGAAGCCTCCTAGTATGGACAATTAGTTGTCGTTAGTGATTATGAAATATGCATACTAGGTATTTTCATTCTTCCAAGTTCCATGTATTGAAACAAAATATACCTAGAATAGTCTTATCATTATATTACCAACAATTTCAAGTTGACATGCTTTACCGCTATTATTATAGTACGTTGAAATTATAATAGTCTACAGAGCCATTTCAGTATTGTTTTTGATGAACTATGAATTAATTAGGAAAACATGTAAACCTATTGATACTATTTTATATGTTTTCACTGCTTTTCTGATCTCATATTTTTGCAATAAATGTAATAAAACAAAAGAGTTGTACTCATATATCAAATTTTGTAGCTGTGAATTTATATCTTTAACTAATCCCATCACTTAAGTACAATGTGGTGTGATGTAATCAACTGGTTCGATATTTTCATTTGGTATTGGCAATGAATGACAACAACAACATTCTAACCCTGAAAAACGAAAGCTTAGAACCAGACTGAAGAAAAATTAGCTATGCAAATTAATTGCGACACGGGTAAGGAAAATCAATACATATATCAAAGTGCTTATCACATTTTTACACGACATTTTCATCTCAACTTTTTTCATGTGGAAGTGTGCGATGGCTAACTAGAATTTGAGACAATCAATTTGCAACTTATTTTCATACTTTACCGCAACACGTGTAATTTATCTGTCTACGTAACTTCATATTAATATGCGATTATTTGATCGTTTACCTATAGTTTAACCTGGACATGAAACTGAAATGAAGGTGAAGAAAGTAAAAACAATTTATATTCTTCAGTCTTCAACCAATTCACTGCCACATTTACACTGCTGGGGTATCGTGATATTTGGTTTGACGGTTGAAAATGTACTGATTAATTCACAGTGAATTATTCTAAGATGTTAACTACAAACAAGGTCGATTCGCACAGTACCACAATTAAAATGAAAATTCCAGTTTCATTTGCACCCAACATTACATCAGAAATTCTTAATGGTGCAGCAGCCCAACCCAACTTACCAAAACATGAGAAAGACAGTCCCGAATTTTTCTTTGTCAGAAGAAACAAGTTTGGAAGTACTAAACAATTTCTTAGAGCGATGAAACCTGTCGTGTTTTTGGGAAGGACCCTTGGAGTCCTTTCACGAAATGATATTATTAGCAAAGAGGAGAATCAAAGGTAAGAACAATTATCGCATTCAACAATTCATACTAATATTCATTGGCAATGTCGGGGAAAACTGTGAATAACTTGGTGAAATTTTCCTGTGACAGTAAAATCACGTTCGCCACCGTTCTATCAGCCTGCCTGTCGTTTTTCTTGTTCGTCAATGCCATACTTATGCTTCGCCTGAATATTCAACAATTCAAAACCGATAAAACTGCAGTCGTACGAACCGAAGGGTTTTGCCATTCCGCATATGCATGGGTCATGTTTTTAGTGTAAGAGACATGACTATGTCAAATTTTTGAATTAAAAAAATGCATACTGCTATTCAAATGAAATGTAAATATGGATTGGCAAATTGTTCTTTCAGTTATAGTTACCAACTTTTTGCTACTCTGCGATTTCGAAAAATCGTTCAAAGCTTCATACACGCCAATGAATGGTCACATCTAAGTAATCACGAAGGCCCGGAAACAAAATGGTTTCATCGATTCCCCCATATTTCTGCATTGATTGTAGTTGTCAGCATGTTATTTGGAATCACAGAAAATATTCTCTATGACCTGCAACGATTTGCTCGAGCTACTGGAGTATTTTGGAACACATCCAACCTCCAATTGTACTACATTCAAACCTTTGCACATTGGCATGATGTTCTACCATCGTACATTTCACCAATCACGATCATCTTTGTCCTCATAATAAAGTTGTGTACATGGGGATGGATATATACAGATACTATTTCCATGGTACTGTGTTGGGCACTCTGGGAAAAACTGAGAATCATGGACCAATGTCTCGCTGTGGACCTATCTGTAACTTCATTGCACCATGCAAATAAAAACAAAGACGCAAATGGAGAAGATAAGCTCTTCGTAACTACCGGAAAGAGGAGTAAAATTGGAAGTTTAGTATCTTCAAAATTTGTCTCGAGAAGTATGGATGATTATCAACATGAATATTTAGTTTTAACACAGCTAGTAAATCAAGTTGAAGAATACATTACTCCACTTATCCTTGGAAACTATACCTACAGCATCTATATCATTGTGGTGATGATATTTCACTGGATTGGTCCATTTGCAAAGAACGTTCTCACCAATGCCCAGATGGTGTATGTGACCTTTGCCTTCTTCCAGTTTTGTTACAGGATTGGTTTTGTAACTTACTGTGCTGCAGAAGTGCATCAAATGAGCATGTCAATCAAGGAAAGACTTCATAACTGTCCCAATGACCAGTATTCGGTTTCAGTAAGTAAATCTCATCTAATTTTGTCAGCGTAATCCAATAATCCACTTTACGTCACTTTGTCACTTTTACTCTTGCAGGTGGAAAGACTAGAACGAGCATTGCATTGCAACCCAGCGGGCATTAGTCTGTTCAAATCGTTTATGATTACAAGGCACTACTACGCGTCTATTATAGGATTCATCTTTACATCAGAAATTATCCTACTCCAAACCTACGCCGGATACGCGCCCAATCAAGGTTAATTACGGAAGAATGATTAATGGATGATCAGATGCATAAATAACATCAAATAAAAATACGATTAAAACTATTTGATTTTTAAATTTAATCTCATACTTAATATTTTTCGAGTGTAATTTACCTATGTGCACATCAATACTAACAATATTTACAATTTAAGGTTGATCAAAACCAGCCACGTTGAATGCATTTTTTTTGTACATGCATGCTTATAAAATTAAAATCTCTATACTTAAAAAGTTTACACAAGGGTTTCATTAACTAAATAGATTATTGCCATTTGGGATAGTAATACTT
>JAHZMZ010002202.1:0-14853 GCA_027743805.1 Lepidocyrtoides sp. E14 | reverse complement strand
AGATTACTAATCCATAGAAAAAAATGGGTTCAAGATAATGTCGGGGATCAGTAGAAAATCAAGTCTACTGTCGACACTGACGGAAATGGTCAGATATGGCCAAATCAAAATTGTGATGCACAGTTCATGGCTACCATTCTTGAAAAGTATCCTAGTAGTAACTTTAGAATATTAAATAGCTAAACGAAATGGACCCCAAATTGTCAAGCGTATTGGAGAGGAACATTACGGCATTCACAAAATTAACAAAAAACTTTCCAGAGGTGCTGGATAAACTGCAGGATTACGATGTTCTAACATCTTCAGAGATGAAACACATTGTACGACTATTTGGCGACCCGTTTTATTTTATTAAAAGAGCTTCTAGGATTACAGTAACTCGTGGTATTCTCATTCTCTTGTGTAAAACAGAATAGCTGCAGTGACGACGAAACCAGTATCGGTCTTTTGTATTCAATTGTTGCCCAAAAACCGCTGAGTAATTTTGATTTACTGCTTTACGTCCTTAAAGACACCGACAACGATTCGCTGGCCAAATTGCTAGAGGAAGCGCTAAAAGCTGGCAATACTTTCAACTTTCCCGTTAGTATCCTTAATCTACTTTTCAATGCATTCATCTTAAAAGCATGCATTTTGATGTAAGTATGTATGTGCCGGGAATGATTTAGGTGACAGATCTCGGAAGGAATTGTGATAAACGATACAATAATGAAGCGACATGTTCTACGCTAAGTACGTACAACTTTGTTACATGACACCATTTTATGAAACAACATCTTGGTATCCTTCCTTTTTACAAATTCCATATTGTAGAAAGCCGGTACATACAATAGTACCTATGTAAATTTATCTGCATCAGTTTTAGGGGGCGAAATGGGAATAGCAGAGTTGCTCGATGAATACCCACAACTGAGTGACAACTGGAAAAAGTTTTTCGGCATGCTGAATCTGCCAAATTCCTGCAAGGCTCGTTACAAATATGAGGACGATTTCGTTATACAAGCAACGTTAATCCTCCAAGACTGGTCTCTCCATCTGAAAAAGCGTGCAACAGTTGAAAACCTATGCGCCATCTTAGAAAACGAAGAGTTTCACCATTGTTCTGGTATTAATGCAATAGTAAAACCCTTCTGTGGTGATGATGATGATGAAAAGTGATCTCAATCTAGGCAATTTCTGCTGATGGAATGGACAATTTTGTTAGTTTGTATGAGTACAGTCAATTTACAAAAGGTTTACAATTATTCTCTTTCTTTGAAAAATTCTACAGCAAGAATTCGACGGATGTTTGATAAATACGTTGACTCTGGTTTTGGCTTTGATTTCCCCGGTTCCTTCTCGAGTGAGATTTTCTATTGCAAATAACATTAACATTTATCTTCTTCTCAAATGCACACACATGACCAAACTGCTAAAGCTCTCGAGTTTTACACTGTAATACTGTAGACACCATTATCATCGTATACATGTATAAGCTATCAATATCGTGTGTTTTTTATTGCATAACTATTACAATAGAGACTTTCCTTACATGTATTCTACTTTGTTCCCTTTGCTTAAGTTGTTGGGAAAATTACCATCATCTCTTCAATTTTGGACAATAACCCATCATTTTGCTTTCACCCGGAACGCTTATTTCTCATGCTCAACCTCCCCCTGGAGTCATTATCTGAGTTCGTGCGTGATGTAAGCTTTACTCAACTTGCCGAGAAAATGCTGACTCGCTGGGCAGCAGAGATGCCTGACTTTGCGTCAACAGATCGTTTGGCTTCTCTGTTGGCCATCAATGGCCATTTTCATACTTGTGGTTAGTATAACGTTACCACTCATTCTATCCATTTTTTTTGCTTGGAAAACTTTAACAGCACATTTTTTCGTAGTATTAGTACACTTACCTCATTATTGCCAATACTGCTGCAATGATGATGATGATGATGATTATCATCAAAGTTGTTGTAGTGGCAATAGTAATAACAGTAATAAAATTGATGTAATTGAACAAAAACATTTTTTCCGCTTGTTTTTCTTCTCTTCCAGATAAAATTTCTGCCTTATAATTCAATTTGATGAATATCGACGAGACATATCAACATGTAATATATGTACAACCCTTGGAGGTCCAATATATATGTACCTATGAGAAGCGCTGTGGGGAAAGTCAAACAACGATAAAAGCCATTAGACGTCAGTATTACTACACGTGTATATCCTATGTAGTAATATTTTGCAAGTGTCTTTAGCTCATGTTGATGAAGCAGTAGCGGTAATGTTTGTTTTATTGCGACTTTACTCTCTCGTAATGTTATTATCCAGTTTCCGGTGGTACTAACCTAGTTTTGCTGGATCAACTATAGTAAACCAGTTAATGTATTAATGTTCATATTGCAAAAAGTGTGTAATGTTGCTACAAGAGTGATGTTCTTAATTTTTTCCTGCTGTCATCATCCTTTTTTTTACATATTTTTGTTTCCATAAAATTTGTTCAGTCTGTTTAGTACCTGCTTACAAAGTATTGATTTGTATGCATGAAAGAGGGATAGAAGGTAGTTATACTGCCGAGGCAAATGGAGCGTTTAATAGAGTTTTTTTGTTGTTGTGAGTCCCGTTAATATGATGGATCAAACACGTTATAAGCCGTGAATGCAATTATTTACCAGTTGCAAAAGTCGGGAGAAAAGGGGATTACACAGTGACACGATATATGACAGTTAAAAGTCTGTAATGCTAAGTATTATATATAAAAACCAAGATGATAACCCATTCATTGTCATTGGTTGTGTTATGGAGCGTCTCTTTTATATTGAGCACTTACTACACCGAATAAAATGCGTACCTATATTTGCAATGCGTATTTATAGCTGCCGTTTCTGCACTCATACCAGCATCATAAAATATGTAATATGCCAGGTTTGGTAAACTATTGTAAGTTAAAAATACTGAAAGACTCTATTCTTTCAAAATTTATAATGTGCTACTTCACTAAAAAACAGAGAACTTAAATTTATTTGATTTATTTATTTTTGATATAAAAGCTGTAAAAAAATAAACTCATAATTTGAGATCTACTTAAATCATTAAACTTTAAAATATATTCCCTATAATTTAGCAAAACAGCTTTTTTAAATATTTAATAGTATCACGTAGAATGAGAAAAATTAAAAGGCAGCGTAGTGGGAAGACTTTTATTCATGTCCCATTTAATGAAATACTATCGAAATGGTAAACTAAAGTATAAAATATAGAAAACACATGAGGACAAAATTAAAGTCAATTTCGTATTACCCAACCTTGGTATTATTGTGCAGAACTGAGTGAAAGTAATAATAACAATAAATAACCCCTCTCTCGGTGTTTTTTTATCCCTGTCATGTTCACATCATGATATCACACTAATCTATTAAAGAATAAAGTCAATAAAGCAACACTGCTATATTTAATTGTTACTTACTATCATTTTTCCTACGTGATTGTCCTGTTAGTCGCATACTTCTACTTTTCGTTACAGCTTCATTGCGTGGTTTTTCCCTCACCTTAGTTCAGAAGCCAAAACAACATCAGTCACACAATATCATGAATAGAGTGGTGGACGACGGCACATGCATTCTCTTTGTCACACACATACAAAGCTACACATGTAACAGCCAAATCCAGAGCAAAAACGATAGTGTGTCGTACTCGTTTTTGACGTGTTCTGTTATTTTTGGCTTTCCATGTTACAGTAACACTAAAATATTAGGTATATTATGCATATTTATATTCCAGTTTGTGTCTTATCGCCAATTTATAAAAATATGCATGCTTAGACTAAGCCGAATCATTTATTTGTCTTGACATGCCTGCCTCGGAATAGCAGCAAATTCGGCTAGTTTGATACCTGAACTAAACTCTGAGAAAGTAGTCAGTCATCGAACAAAACTCTCCTCCGCCACCAGGAAATGGCTGTACACAGGAACAGCCTAAAGGTTGTACAACCATCAAAACAGTGAACCTATGCTCTTTTCATATTATTATTCATTTAAGTTTTTGACTTGAAAAATCTGTTTGAAAAAAAATTCAACTCCTTGAGCCTTGAGGCAAGTCTTTTAAGTATAGTAGCGTAACATGTGTAGTATTATAAGAAGAGATTCAAGCTAAGCGTGTTAGCATATACTTTTGCGTAAGAAATAAATAAAACTGTGTGTGTGTGCATTGTTTTATTTCTACTTCGGCTAGAGCTACTTTATCAACCTTGGTAAGAAATAGGTTTAATACATGGCTTATTTTAACATGACATCATCACCAGGAGCAAATAATAAGAGTAGTAACATAAGTAGCATGCAGCACTTACACTTTTTTATTTTCTTGTGTTTCTATTTATTCTATTTGTCTTTATTTCTCTCTCTCTCTGTGCGTTTCTCTTCTACACTCTCTGCACTGGTCAATAGGGAGACAAGAAGCCAAAGTAAAACAAAAAACTGTTAGACGAATAATCAATATAATACACTACATGTACTTACAGTGCTCTTGTTCATATATATATGAAAATTAGGTTCATACAGAGTACCTACTAAAGTCTTCCTGTCTGTTTTACTTTTAGGAATAAGTAAGTTCCAGATTGTAATAATATTATTAGGTTTACAACTAGTTGTTGTTTCTTGTTGTACCGCGTGACATGCTGAGTGAGAGAAAGATAGTCACAACAAAACAGAAAAAAAAAGTTTCTTCTTCTTCTTCTTCATTGCCACCAACACTGTCTTCGTCTTTTTTTACTTTTTTCTCCATGTTTCTATACTTGCAACATCGTCGACATCATCATCATGATTGTATAAAGCTCACGATACATTTCACGGATGTTTGCGAAACACGGAAAGATGCAACCTGAATTCATGAGAAGAAGAGGAGTAGGAAAAAGCTGATAGTTGTGGAAGTAAAGTCAAGCCAGATAATATTACGAAGCGAGGTGAAGAAGAACAAGTAGTAGTAGTTTTTCTCCTTTCGTGTGTGTCTTATGTGTTTGTCGTGCTGGGAAAGTGAGAGAAAGAACTAAACTTTTTTTTCCTGCGTAGCAAAAAGAAGATTGGCGTTGTTGAAGCAGTTGTAAAACCACGAGTTTCCTATTATAAAACCCGTAACAGCGACTTTTTGCTAGCTCGTGCATTCTAAAATTACTGCTATACCATTGTACACGTTCTTTCTTCCTCACAAACTTTGTTACCTATTTTCATCCTCTTCCGACAATACCGCCATCACCACGCGCCTACATCAGAGAATATAATGTAGTAAACTTTAGTTGGATTGAATGGGTAGATAGCTCCATCTCAACCAACAACAACGTTATTCCGTCAGTCATCCCTTTTTTTACACAGTGAAATGTGTGTTTTTGTGTGTATAATATTATTATGAGCTTGTTCTGCATCTTCCTTTTTCCCTGTCTATTATCTTTTTCACGTTATACAAAATGAGTTGTGATGTTTGAGTAGATTTTATACTAGGCTTTTTATTGCATACCATACCACTACTGCTACCACCATCACCATCATCCTTTTTTCCATTTTTGTTACGTGAAAAATCAGAGATATAAAGGGGTGGATGGAGAGAGACCTTAGAATAGCTTAGATATTCCAAGAGAGAGAGAGAGAGAGAGATGGTAGAAGAAAGTATGTAAAAAGTGGCAGTCAAAAAAATAGACAATAGAAATGCAATGCATAAAAGAACAGTGTTCCATCTAACAGCAGTTTAAGTCAAAGAAATTTCAAGGGAAAAATCATGTGATATCCATGTAAGAGCATTTACTTGAATATTCACTTGTGTTTTCTTCCTGTGTATGCTACCGTGTTGTATTACTTAAAAAGGCAGTAGGTAAAAAGCGGAAAGAGAAGCCAAAAGAACAAGAACTTTAAAAAAGTTCAATGGCATGCACCATCACTTTTGTTTGGGAATGAAGATGAGAGGCAGAGTAGACTGAATACAGGGATGTTTTACAGGAAGAGAAGCGGTAGACAAGAAGTAGCATTTATTAATCGAAGGAAGGAAAAAGACACAAAACAAAGCAGCTGAAAAGAGAAAGAGAGAGCTTAGTAAGCAAGTTAGTAGGAACGGGGAAAAAGAGATATTCTTTTAGTCATTCTTCTTGAGCAGTGAAGCTACTCTTTCTGTTTTTCTTGTCTTGATTCTACCAAGTCGGTAGACAAGTCAGTCCGTCAGAAGGATGGAATTACAAAGTAGTACCTAGAGGAATCACGTATGCTTTATACGATCATGTTCCGTCATCTTTCACAGAGAAAAGAGTAAAGGAGAGGAATAAGGGTGTAAGTGTAAGCCAGTCCATTTCTCCTGTTTCAACTCTTTTTTTCTCTCTCTCTCTCTCACTCCAACACTTTCATGTGTCTTTTTCTTTTAGGTTTTATCGCTCCTCTGCTGTAAAGAAGAACAAGCAAAAAAAATCAGAGTCATCTGAGTGCGGCCCTAGTAAAAAAAGGCAGCAGAGCAAAGTAGTTATATTGTTAGTGGCGGTGATGGAAGAGCTTTGTCAGTGTTTTCATTTTCTCTTGCACTACTAGCGATGTAGCTGCTATGATAGCAGTGTCGTTTTATTATATTGGACAATAATGATAATGATGAGGTTACCGACGACTTTCTTGTCTCCTTTTTAGAATTCCTAATACTTTAATGCACACTATCACAACAAAGTATGTACAACAGTAGTAGGAGGAGTACAAGTGCATAATCATGGTATTTAGCTTGTACACACATTAGTTTGACCAAATATATTCAAAGCATTTTTTACATGCTGCATGCCATCACCGCCACGAATGAAGCCGCCAGAAAGGAGACTAGATGCCATAAGCATTCCAGAAATGCTTATACTTTGCTAACATAATACCCCATTCCGGGGTTCCATGTCCTCTTCTTCTCACTGCATCTTTTTTTGCTTCCTACAATTTTGCCTTTGCTAGAAGCGCTGCTGCTGTTGATATTACGACAGCTCAGTGTATATAAAGCTATGGCTGTTGTGTATGAAAGCAGCAGTATTTACCCAGTAGCAGTAGTAGTTGTAGTAGTAGTAAAAAAGGAGGAAAGAATGCGCAGAGGAGAAAGTTATTTATTTGTACTACTTTTGTCAAGGCTGGCGCCAGTCTGCTTCTCCGGACTTGAGATTCCTCTTTCTTCTTCTTATTCTCTCTGATTTTCTCTTTAGATTTCACTATCTCATTCATTGCATTTTCTCTTTTTGCCCTTCCTTTTGATGCCTCTGTTTGCGTTTGGGTGTTTGTCGTATAGAGACAGAGGGGAAGAGGAGAAGGAAAAACAGAGAGAAAAGTTGGCCAACTCACTTGTTCTTCTGCTTTCCCCCTTGAAACTTCAAAAGTATTGCTAGAGCGAATGAGTTAAAGACGATGCGATTGTTGCATATGATCCTCATTAACTTTGTCCTCACCGCAGAGTAGTTTGGAGAGTGAAGATAATCTCATTAGCGCTGTCATCATTATAGACTCTAATAGGTTTTTCTAGATCGCATTAGAGTCTCTCATCAGCATCATCATTCAACATGCTTTTACATTAATAACGCTGATCAAGTATTTAATACGGCAACTTGCTTCAAATAAATAAAAGTTTTCCTGTACATGAGAGTTTTTTCTTCCCTCCTTAATGAACACAAACGCAGTCTCTCTCTCAGTGGTTATTTAGTGAATCAGACTGTTAACTTGATTTGGGCTTTGCTATCTAGATCCTGTGATCTGTTTGGGAAAAACTAGAGGATTTTATTAGCAAGTGGAGGTTTTGTTTGGAGAGAAAATAGCGATTTTCAATTAAAGTGAAAGCATGAATTATAATGAGAAATGGATCGGAGCAAAAAGTGGCACTACTATATTACCTCTGCCTTTCCTTGTTCAATCCTCCCATTTTCATCTTTTTGAGATGAGAAACAAGTAGAATCAGCAGCAAAGTGAATGGAAAAAGGCTTGAGAAAGAAAGTGATCTCTTAATCAGAAGTAGGAGATGCATCAGAGGCAAAAGTACCAAATGTCCGTGCTCTCACTTGGGAAAAGGAAACTGAAAAAGATCTTTAATCAGGCTAATTTGTAAGTTGGAAGCGAGTCAGTTTTTGTGTGCTTCAAACGAAAACCTTATATAATATCTCTGAGTTGCCTGCCACTAGTATTTTACCAAGTACAAAAGTGCCCCCGCCAAAAAAAAAACGTTGTTTTCATCCAACTTTTTGCATTCGCTCGACCTACTCAAGCAACAAATAGCTGAGGAAAAGCAAAAAAGCATAAAAACTGAAATTTATAAAACGAGAAAAAGGACTGGAAAGAAAACTAGGAATCTGCTTGAGATTATGTTAGGAACAAGGGGGGAATCAGATACAGAACATTTCTACCGACAACCGGAATCAGCCACTTCGTCTTCATATGCCAGTCCTGCACATCGTCTTTATTCTCGCCAACAAAGCCAACAACAGCAGCTACAGCAGGAAAACCAGCTGCAGCCACGAGAACCTCGACCAGCACAACTTCCAGAGTACAAAGTTGTTAACGTGAAGGAACCACCAAAGAGTTACGATAACTCTTTTCACTGTATTCATACATCAATTGAGATTGTGGTCGTTGTCTCATTGGTAAGTTTACTATTCCAAAACCACCATACCATTAGTATAGTATATCATATTATATCGAACAAATATTTGAATAAATTTCCAAATAAAATTTTACTCAATTCAGCCTATACTAGTAAATATAATCAAAATTATATACACACTTTTGTGGTTGTATGAAAATCATTACTGAGAATTAGTAAAATAAAAAAAAGACTTTGAGCAGCATTTCAGAAAAATAATCCCACGCTTTTTGCATGAACGGTACCTATATAATATACTTTTTGTATCACGAGAACCAATTTCGCAACCACAAAAGTACTACAGTAACATTATTTTCCATTTCCTGTTCATACAGTGGAAACTGATGATGAGGACTCAACATGGAATGAAACGAGCTTTTCCTTCCGTTTTCTTGAATTCAGTGTTGAACATATTTCTCTGTGCATCTCTTTCTTTATCTGTTGTTCTGTTCCCTAAAAACATTCCATTACTTGCACCATTTACTTTTTATGTTTATAGATATGTGCAACATCCGAACTGGTGCTGGGATTTTGGGTGCTTTACGTTCTGAGCAAAACGTCTCTCCATACCTCCTCCTCAAAATACATAACCATTGGAGTGGGCATGTTTATCGCTCAAAGTGTTAGAGTCTACGCGCTGCTTACCTGGTTGAAATCATCAAAGCAGGCAAGTTAATAGGAACAAGAAATAGCACCCCTCTTCTCAGCTAATTCTAAAAAACTCTCTTAATATTCTTCTTTATGGTTTTCATTGCTTTTGGGTTTCTTTTATTTCTTCTTTTTCCTACATGAGCCCCTTCTTTTTTTGTCCTTTCATTTTTATTATGTTTGCGTAAACAATACGATTGCAAAATGGAATGTGAATCTGAAAAGGAATGAAAAGAGCCACTTTCATACTATATGCTAGATACCTAATGCCGCTAAGCGAGCAATTTTTGTCGTTCTCTTCATTTCTCCTCTGTGGCCTGAGATACTAAATCGAATCTTTCAAGTCGACGGAAAGCTGTTCATTGCTGTGGTAGTACATTACACAATATTACTTTTCATGTGTGTGTGTGTGTGTAGGAATGATATTATGAATAAAAATCATATTTTCCTCCACTGTTTTCGTCCAAGGCCTTTGAATGTGCAGCAAACAATGCTACGACTTATTTGCATACAAATGATAAGATATAGCGAAACAAATCCTCCCACAATCCCTACGTGACGAGGATTGCACAATGTTGTTTGTTCCATTGCATTGGTGTTGTTGTGTGTATATATCAAATGGTGTAATAGTTGCGTACTTTTTTATGGATATTATTGACTCTCTTCCTCTTACAACATTATACATAGTTGTAGATACTCATGTACGTTATTGGCTCTTTTCTTCATCTGTAAACGTAGAAGGAGAATATTATTGCTCTTTCAGTAAATACAAAAGTACTTTTCCTTCACCCATCTCAACTTTCTTCTTTATATGTGTTTTTTTCTGTAGGAGCTCACTAAAGCATACTCTGCCACCACATTGTGTACGGTTGTGTCAATTCTTGTTCTCCTTCCCATTGGCTGCCTCGTTCTCTTTGTCGCTGTTGTAGTTTTTGAGTTTGTTGTTTTCCATATTCGTCCTCAAATTGAGGTTCTGGAGGCGTTCATGCTTGTCGCTGGATTCGACCTGCTTTTTTCAATATGCTATGCCTCAATCGTTGCCTGCTGCTTTCAATCCGCCCTCCAAAAGAGACAAATTTATTTGAAAACTTCTCAAATTAATATTCGTCCGCCGCCACCACCTCCACCCACAACAACCACCACTCCATCAACAACGATGTCAATTCGAAATCAACAACAGCACCATCACCACCAACATCATAACAGTCATGATTTTTTTCAGGGCGAGCATAACCACCACTATCCTGCATCGGATTTCTTCCATGAGCAGCAGCAGCAGCATCCCCACCAGTTTCATCATCACTTTGGATCTCAGTCCTACCGTAGCAGTTCTTCAGCGATAGCTTACGTATGATTAAAGCATAATTATTCATTGAAACCAAGAGTATTAAAAAGTTTAATGTATGTATATATTTGTGATTAGCTTGTAATCTAAAAACTAAAAAAAAATTGCCATTTATATTTACATTTATGCATCTACAAGTATTTAGAAAATACGTACTCTTTTCATTATTGTGATGTTAAAATAACCAAGCGCAAATACTAAAATATTAACGGTATATCATCACCCCCCTAGTGACTAGAGAGCCCTCATATTAATATATTTATGATTATGTCGGTAAACACACAATTTGAAAAAACCTAGAACCAGACTTAACATGATGGTACAATGCAATGATAAAAAAGTTTAGTTTTAATAAACAACAACTTCATGATTCTTCACATCTTCATTTCCTCCCGGTACAAGTTCTTCCATCGGCCTTTCTGAAAACTTTTATGAAAAATTAAAACTTGTAGCTGGGTGGGTAGTAAACATTATTATGTTATGTTATACAAACTTTGTTTACTCATTTCATTATCATTCTTTAAATTGAGCATTTTCTCTGTATTATGTTTCATAATGAGCTATGCACATAGATAATATCTTGATGTTTATTTTGTAAAGTTTATAAACACATTTTACTCGTTCTACTTAACTCTGTCTCTGGGCGTAATAAAGACATTATTCTGCAACATTGTTGACTTTTTTCGCAACATTTTCCCCTATAAATATGCTAAATCCATAACTTGAAGAAAATAAAAAAACTGCTACTGTATAGACTTTGCATCTTAGTTTATACTCAGATTTTTACAAAAAAAATGATTTCAACTTGGCTAAATAAAATAGTCATGTCAAACTAAACCATGATGGAAATTACGTAGCTGAAGTATTTAATATAAACGAGAGCATTTGGTCCTGCAATGAACAAACCAAAATATGTACAGATTATCAATGTCTATCAAATCTGCAATGAAAAATTTTGCATTTAAAAAGCATTTTGCACTGGTTTCCACCCGCGCCATGGAGGCCGCAGTGACCCCAAAATCAATGGGGTACCTCCCAGTCATCCAGATGTGCAGTGTGCTGACAGACAGGAAATCAAGCTTGATACACAACTACGCTTCATCATAAAGACTCAGCTACATAAGAGTTCAGAACGCAAGTTTATCATCACGTTGAAAAATCCAGGTTTGAAGTTTCTTTTTGGCAAATAAAAAAGCTTGCTAGCTAAAACTTTTGCTGAAAATATCAGAGAGATAAGACATTTATATCATGTCATAAAGCAAATAGTAAACATTTGTGGTACATGTATTTACACGTAAATACATGTACTTATACCTAAATTGTAAACAATCCAGAAAAGAGTTTGTCATAAAATATTTTTAAAGAAGTACATAAACCTTGTAATCGAATCACACATAAAGCACGTCTGCCATATAAGAAGACCCGCGTAAATACATAAATAAACTATCATCAATAAATACTTTACAAAAAAAGATATGCTTACTGATTCATGGATTTTTTTTTGTTATCGGGAATTCACTTCCACTCATCTATAGGACGACCATGTTGATGTCAGAGAGATGACGACCTACATATATCCTCCTAGCAGACAAACACAAAAGAGTGCCATTTTTCACTGTGTCAGATATATTAGGAAACTGGTGTGTAAGAATTTTCAGAACATTTTCTGGATGTTCATGAAGCGATATTGTCTTTAATGCATCAAACCGCAACGATTCACAAACACGGACAATGATTTTTCGGACGCAGCAATATTGAATTGAAACCACATTATCTATTACGTTGCACACGATGTAAAACTTATGTGAAATGATGACGATGATGAGGGCAGGGCAGTGATCATAATATTATCAGAGATGTTTCAATTCTCTATCCCACAAAAGTATGATCCCATTTATTTACAAACAAACGACAAAAAAAAAAAATCTGGCTGGAGGAATAGAACGCAACGCTTCAAGGCATCAGTAGTATAGTCCGACAAGCCAGAATATTTATGGAAGATCTAACAGTAACATATCAGATTCGTTCAAGCTATTCAACAAACTTTTCATTTTCTCATAGTAATTTTTATATGACTTTCATTTTTGAAATCATATACTTGGGTCAGTATTTCACACTCAAAGCATGCGAGTAAATGCATTTGCTTTATGTGTGTGCGGTGGTGTGTCGTGGTGAAAAAACATTACTACTATTTTGTGTGGGTAAAAAACACATGAATCCTTTTTTTCTTCAAAAGCAATAAATGGTTCACTTCAGGAAAAAGGGTAAGGTTGCGATAAAGAAAGAAGAGGAGATTGCAAAAGTTCATTGCAAAAAGAAAGAGAGAGAGAGAGAGAGAGATAGAGATAGAAGCCTCTTTTCAGATTGAGCAATTTTTGAAACTCTTTTCTGTCTTCCTGCAACTTGAGCTTTTGAGCATAGCTCTCTATATTCGAGGACTTGTGGCATTACACCGAGGAGAGCGATTACTCTGAAAAAGTCTGTCGGATTCAATGAAAGTACGGACAGCAAGAAAAGTAGTGATATTGCCATTTTTGCTTTTACACATCACATCAAACAATATTATTATTATTATTATAGAAGTGACTTTTCCCCGTTCTCGTTGGTTTTGATGACTTGCCTTATTTTTTTTCTCTCTCTGTCTCTCTGAAAGTTATATTGTAAGTGAAAACATGAACTGCCATAACTCTTTCTAGTACGTGAGCTGTGAAAGTGAGTTTGACAGCGTTTCTCTTCCACTTGCCAAGAAAATGGATGCTGCTGATGTGTATGTCATTGATTCTGACAAACAAGAAGACTCATTGGAGCAGACTGCTACTGTCACCAGACTTTGCGGCGTCACCAAAGAATCATGGGATTACAGTGGTGTTTTCTACACAAATTGGTACTTACACACTTGCACAAAACTTACCTCTACATATATATGCATAATATATATCCAACGGTATTTTTGATAAACGGTGACACGGTACATACCATATAACCATATACCACCCCAGCAGATGTCTCGTCTGCTTTTTGCCATGGTTGAATGTTTTACGTTCAAGGGGAAAAGGGAGAAAGGAACGTGATGGTTTTTGGTAACTTTCTAGGAAAAGTACTTACTGATTGATAATGGGTTTCTCTCTAACGGATTAATAATTTTGTTTTCAACACATGATGATGACATGATCAACTATATCATAATAGACATCACATCAGATCTCTTTCTAATTCCACTCTCTAGTGAATGTGATGATGATCGTGAAAATAAAATCTGTTTCCTTCCAGTTTCAGAGCGAGTAAGCCGATTAGGCTGACAAGCGTAGGTTTTTTTGGACCTGATTTGCCAAAAGGATTTACAGAACCTGTAGCATACACCGTTGATATTCACATTGAGGAACTGAAGAAAGCCACGTTACCTTCTTCAAACTATTATGGCAAGACCATGAGATTTACTGTGAAGGTGTCAAGGACGGAAACAATATTTTATGTTAATTTCCCACTCCCGGTTAACATTCTTCCTGAAGTTTGGTATAACATCAGGTTTCGTCTAGAGGTATAGTACAATTTATAAAAAGCCTTGTTTTGGCACTGAAACTGTCGATTGTGAAGTAAAAGCAGCCAACAAACTTTGCTCCACAAACTTTTACAGGGACCAGACACATTTCGGGGGATACAGTCATTGGACCGTGCCTTTTCCTCGGATGGAGTTGCTTTCGATTTTTTTCAAGGATCTTTGCAAATGCCCCAGTTAAAATACAAGAAACGTTTCTGATATAGAAAATACCTAATTTTACACACTTGCAAACAAAAGTATTTTTTGTCAACTTCATTTATTGTGTTGGTCCGTCATGCGTAATATTGTAACATCTTGGTTCTCCTCTTAAACTCTTTTATGTACTACATTTGTATTACTTTTACAATAAATTCAGTAGTTTGATTTTTTGAAAACAAATTCATTTACCCATATTTTTCAGTCTCCTCCATCCCAAGTTTCTCAACGGCTCACATATTAAAGTCATAATAAAGTTCTAAGGTCATCAAATCCTACAACCCACCGTTTAGCCGCCCAAACAGATTGTTAACTGAAAAAAGGTTAAATTGAAGCAACTGTTAATGGCAGTACAGTGTCGTTCTATAACCAACTTATTCTCCAATCAGAATAAAATCAGTTTGTGATCACAATAATAATGGCACATGGCACATTATTCCAGAAGAAAAATTAGATTAATGGTGCATGGATTAGTAATTTATTTTTCTTTGTAAACTGCAATTCGAAA
>JAHZMZ010002201.1:0-12270 GCA_027743805.1 Lepidocyrtoides sp. E14 | reverse complement strand
CCTGAAAAAGGCAAAACTATGGCTAATGAAATTAGAAACCTTGTTGAGGAGTACAATAAACTGGCACTTTAGTATAAAATTAAGCGATTGTCTTAAGTTGACCATATTTTAACTAATGAAAAACACCAATTATTATTTTGATAAATCCCAAAACAGTTTGGTAAGAGAACCTATCTTTACTGGAAAGTCGTGTCATGCAAATATGTCAAAAAGGAAAAATGACAAAAAGTTGTGGAATAATAAAAAAAGCTGAAACTTGAATAATAAAAATTTTTATTTTTGCTTCAACAAAATGGTTCTAATTGTAAGCAGAAATGATGACACTTTAAGGAAAAACCTTTGTTCATATAAAGTCTATGTGCAGCGAGTCGTGCGTGTCCACTATTCAAACTTATCATTTGACATTTTTCCTCATGGGCCTTTTCAATCATCCAGTCTATTAATGCGCTCGCATACCCACGTCGCTTGGCGGAAGGGAGAGTGCCCATGTAGTGAATGTGCATGTGATTTCCTTTTGATAAACTGCTTAACAATCTGTATCCAGCAAAACTCACTGCCTGATATGATGAAGAATTCATGTCACAATCTTCTAGTTTATCCATGATATAAATAAAATAACAGTTTTCATGGTCAATCATGCGACGTGCCAATTCTAGCAGTTTAGCCTCACTACGAATATCCGGGCAGACTTCTTGGAGTAAAGGAAATAATGCAATGATTTCATTGTCGGTTACAACCTTACGAATTTGATGAACGTATCGTTTACTTGGTAACTTTTCCATTATTTTACCTGAAAAGATTGGATAAAAGAAATTTGCTCAATTATTGTCGAGGGAAATTATACAGGAAAAATGTTAGTAATTACAATTGAAAAGTAGAGCACCAAAATTTCTTATAAATACCTTTTCCTTACGGGGACCAAATCACAAGTCCTTCTTTAGTTGAGCTAAATGGATAAACAGGACAAGCTAGTTAAGCTGTAAAAATTAATTTGCAGCTCATTCAAGAGATTCACAAAAATGGAAAAAATCCATAGCTGAATATTATCTTTGAGCGAGGATAACCGCCTCAGCTGGTCTGATTATCCGATGTCATTTTTTATATCATATCATAAGGTTATCGCTAATTCATGCTAGCTCAATGCAGACAGAGGGGAATGGAATAAATAAAAATGCATTAAACCTTTATGTGAAAAAACTAAAGATGATATCAAGTATAGGAGCATATAAACCGATTAGAGTTCTATGTGGAACCAACTTATGTTATAAAAATAAGATATATCAGTTGAAAACTTCCTATTGATGGTAGTAGTTATAGTGGCGCTTATCTTCACCTGACATGTGCAAGTAGCCGTAACTCACATAAAGACATGTCCAAACTGTTTGAGACGATGCATACATTTATTTTTTAAATACATATTTTACAATTTGTTAAAAAATATCACAATTTTGGTTCAATAGTAGTCGGCCTGGAAGCATATGCAACGCTAGACTCCATAACTGGCGTGGACGGCGTTTCCAAAGAACCGGAAGAGGACAAAGAGGAAGAGGAAGAAGTGACGCCACCACCAAGGTAGTAAAGATACACTGGACCACTGGTTGTTGGTGGGACAGGAGGTGTAGGTCAAAGAAGATGAGGAAGAAGTGACGCCACCGCCAAGGTAGTAAAGATACACTGGACCACTTGTTGTTGGTGGGACAGGAGGTGTAGGCATTTCCACAGATTGTGCAGGTTCCAACGCAGAACTAACAGTGGTAGAAGAGGCTGGTAAAGGAGAAGTGGAAGAAGGAGAATAGAAATATGGAACAATAGGTATTGCCATGGAAGAGTAGCCCGGTGAGGACGTGGATGGTGTGGTCGTTGAAAAACTGGATGGTAACTGAATGACACCAGAGAGCTGACGGTTGTTATGATAATTATTAGGAGAGACCATTGTTTCCGGAGTAGGTATCATCTCAGGCAGGTTTTTACGATAAATAGGAACTGGAGAGGAAGTTGCTTTAAATTTCCGATTCTTCTTTTTAAAAAGAATGTATTGCTTATCAGGTTCATTTTGAGCAGGAGTATACTGCTTTGAGTCTGCATTTGCTGGCATTAAAGGATCGCTGACAGCGGCATTGTTGTTGTTATTATTGAAGTTGTACAAAAGATAGAGAATCTGTTCAACTTTTTCCTTTTGCGAGTCTGTACATCGCTCACAGAAAATGGCTGACAGCTCTCCTTTTCTGATGTAGTCTGGAAGAAGTGGAAAGAAAAAGATAATAATTATCCTTTTTTCTAATTAAAAATAAAATAAAAGTTCTCGTAAAACGCAAAGCTACTTATTTTTAATTTTTTTTATATTTTGTTTTTCATTCAAGGTCATTTAGCGTCAAAGTCAACAAGTGCAGCAGACCAGATAAAAAAGAAAGAATGGCAATCATAAATAATTATTGTGCAACCTGAGATGTTATTAGTATGACCACTGGTGGAACTATTGCCATGGGATTTTCCTTGTTGTTGTGGTCCGTGATACTGTTGCAAATCTTCTGTTGTAAATAATTTATCTCTACTGCTATTACTCTGTTTTTCCTCTGTTGCCCTTGAACTCCAGTTTACTGCTGCTGTATCTAAAACTTGTGACGATGCACGGGCATATTGTGAGATTCTATCCGGGTCACCTTCACCTTCATAACTTTCCAATCCTCCAGATACAGAAAAAATTTCACAGAACACAATGGAAAGAATGATGGCGATCACTGGACCACTTTTTGTCCCTCTTAGCATCAGACCCGGCAAAAGAGTTACAACTGTAGACTGAATCATGCTGGTCATGGTAGTCAACCCAAATTTTTCTTTTCAAATTAATTATTATGTCATGTTGTTGAAGCCCGAAAAATGAGCCATTTTTTTACCAAGGTGATATTGACATTGCCAACTTCAACTAGGCTACATTGTAACTATGCAACACAGATTTGTATACAGTGATTGTAAACCAATTTATTAAAATCGTTTAGGCATCCATGACACCATTTATTGACTGCACAGCACAAACTTCATTTTCCTGACAGTTCTTAACTGGATCAATAAACACGTCCACTTGACTTGAACACTTTTTCAACTACTTAAAACTTTAAAAGGTAGACCTTTTCTACTTAATTTTCAAGAAACAAAAAAAAAATGTGCAAAATTTGTGCAAAATGTATTTAATGCCTACTTACAGAAAACCAAATTGTGTCAGTATGGTAGCAACAGCATTAGCAANAAAAAAAAAATGTGCAAAATTTGTGCAAAATGTATTTAATGCCTACTTACAAAAAACCAAATTGTGTCAGTATGGTAGCAACAGCATTAGCAAAGATATGGTGAGATTATATGATGTTGCTCCTGGTTAGTGGTTTTTTTTTACTACTACTGCCTTGTCGTCGTCCTTCACACTCTCTGCATGTAAGCTGAAAAAATACTTGCATTCAATTCAGTCACCACCACTGATGATGACGATGATTATGTTGTTCACTTTGTTGACGTGCTGGTAGTATTATCATGATCATCATTATCAAAATCACTATCACTCTTGTAAAAATACAGTTTATTAGCTACTAAAAACCAAAATGCTACTTACCACACATTCCTTCAACGACTACTACTACTACCGCTCACTCTTTTTTTCTGATTTTTTGACAGAAAGATTTTTTTTGTTTTGCACGACTTTACATGATTATTATTACGAATGATTCAAAACTCAGGAGACAAACTAGCTTCTTGCCTTGGTACACAAGTACATGTGTGGTGGCTGTGTATAGGAATAATAATAACGGTAACAATGAACAATGCGTAATTACTATAACACACGTTGCTCTATTATGCTCACGTCTTTATTTAAATGAAAAAGCCATGTTAAGAATGAAAATCGAAATTTGCTCACTTCTATTACCATTACTGAGGGCTCTCTCAAGGCACGCTTACGCTTTCCATTGCACTTCTCTCAAATCAAGTCTCTCTACAAGAAAAAGTACATAAGCCTGTCATCATCATCACCACCACCACCGTTATAATCAGCGTCACTGTGCAAAAACTGCGTTGTTGAACTTACTTGTAAAACATGTGCCTTGAAACTGTACACTGTTCAGAGAAGGAACAAATGCTCTGTTCACGGCAACTTTCAAGTTGCGACTAATCTCTCCTTACCAGAACAGTCAATTTGATGGGTTCACTCACTCAAGTGTTTGGTTTTCTTTAAGAAAAAAAAACGCTTGAAGCAGCATGCAGCTTCAAAGTTTTTCTTAATGTCTAATGTCTTATTATGTCGACATGGTGATTATAACGACGACGAAGACCAAAAGACCCAGTAACTGACTGACTGACTGACTAATCTGTCTGACTGACAGATTTGAAGTGATTTAGAAAATCAGTTCAAAACGAAAATATAAAGCTTTTGAGATATAAAATATATACCTATGTGTAAAACTTTATGGGTACATATTTCAACAATTAAAGTCACGTGGTAGCCGTGTAGCGGTGCTGTTAGAGCAACGTGCATTGTTAAATTACAAAAATTGCAAAAGACCGTGAGAGAGTTTGACTGCTTAAGTTTGTCTGCTTGCTTGCCTTGTAGTAGTAATTTTTTTTACTTTGTTCTGTTCTACGAAAACTGCCACTCCGCCCTGCTTAAATAATAATAGTAACTATAGCCACTACATACAACAATGAAAAAAAATTACACATTATTTTTCAAAAAAATATTAGCAAAGTTTACTAAAAAAATTGAAAACAGGATGGAATAATGATAACATGGTGATGATGATAAAATGGTAACAAGCTTGTGAGTGTGTGTAGTTTGCTTGCGTATTTTCGTATTTGCTCATTTTTCTGTCATTCATCATGCAACAATAATTGTTTTTTATTTGCCAACGAAAATATATAATTGAAGGTAGCTACGTACATGCGTGACACGCGACAAGCCAAAAAAATCTCTAAAAAATACAAATTAGAGTGCAACAATATGCAATAAAAAATGCATAAAAATTGAAATAAACATGACAGATAGCAAGTAATGACAGTAAAAACGTCGTGTAATTTGAGTAGTTGAGTAACCTTTCTAAAAATTTAAAAAAAAATCATAATCGTTCTCATATCATTTGATAGTAATAATAATAACTTTGTATAATAAAATAAAATTAGATCAGGATCAGATAAGTTTGACATGGCAGTACGGTTGTTTTATTTGTTGCCAAATTATGTTTTTGGAACGTAAGAATTTGAATCATGAATCATCTTCAAAATCATTTAATTTTTTATTATTATTTTAAATAGCAAGTCAATGCTCCTAGATGATGCTTTGGTAATGATGATGATGATGATTGTCATGGTTACAATGTTTAATAGCTTTTGATGATGATGGTGATGATAAACCTCATAATAACGATGACATGTACACGACAACGGCTTATTATTACCGCGCGGTGTGTAGAAAAGTAAACCGCTTCATTTCACTCGATTCATCATCAATATAAAAAAAATGAAAATGAAGCAATCAATCTGAATTTAGAGTGTGTTCAGTGCAAGATCGAGAGTGCTCTATGTCCACACGGTTAATCATACAAATGAACAATACAAGAGTTGGGTTGAGAAGATATGATTCAAAAAATGTATAATTTGAAAAGACCATTCACGCACTAACATGCACTCCACATCACGCACAAAATTATTGTCCAAACCAAAAAAACTGCAAATACCATCAAATCATCGTGTAAGCTCTCTATAATTATTGCACTTTCTGAAGAAAAAATCGTGAGGTGAATTGAGGCAGAGAGGATGAATGAATTTCGAGACAAGAGAGGAGAAGGAGGAGGGGTATAGAGGATCTCACCACAGCAACATCATGTACCACCAACATCGCATCATCGTCGCAATCATCACCATCCCGCCATCGCCACCATTACCCAAAAAAAGAAAACCATCTTGGAAGAAGATGATAAATGAAGATTCAATAGTTTTTCAAGCTATTCATATAAAAAAACATGATGAGAATGATGATAATGAAAGATGAGCACATTTCATTACATAGCTATTTAAAAAAAAACGAGGTCTCTTTTTCTCATCTCCAAATAAAATGAAATCAAGTGGTGTTTATAGACGGCCATCATAATATAATGCATCAAGGTAACTTATTAGAATCAATGATGCGCTACCATATTACATGCCTATATTGCAATGCTGTGCAATCATCCATATAAAGAACGCTTACTTGATATTGTTTTTTCTTTTTACCTTAAAATCATTATTAATGCACCTTGGAAACTCCCTTAGTACAAGAAATTTCAAAACTCGAGCATATATACGCAACCACATTTTTCCCAATTTTGTGTCTACCAAAATTATTATTAGTCAAAAAAAGTGCATTTAGGTACACAGTTTGCCGCAATAATAACGTAATACCTCATCAATTTTTTTTGTTTATAAGGCCAATGGGCTGGTTCTACTGACTGATATGTGTCCATGACAAAATTACGTCGAACGACAAAAGATTGAAGTTTTTGGTTGTTGGTTAGAAGTGCTTTTTTTCAGTTAAAACAAGATGAACAGATAAGAGCTGCTCATTATATTTTAACAAGAATAGAGCTAATTCTATTTAGCAGCTTTTGCAAGTAAGTACAAGGGCAAAAAAATCAGAGAGGTGTATTATTTATTTGATGCTATTACACACGGAGATGTGCTCAGTCTTCTTGTTGTCGTTGAGGGCTAACCTGTAATTACGTGTGTGAGCGAGAAATATTAAGCGGATACCATACAATTCGTTCATCATCATAATGCAGGATAATAATACACCATCTAATTTATAATTTTCTCGTTACTCCTTTTCAAAATGAAATGAAAAGTGTGTTGAACTTAACCTAACCACATTTTTAATGATTTACTTTCCTAAATGTTTTGATTGGACCAACCGTTTTTAAAGCTTTCAGTATTTTTGCCAAAAAATTTAAGGAAAACAAGTAATATTTTGCTTTGAAAGAGCAATAATGGCAGTAATTAGATAAAACTCATAAAATATGTAACGACGACAAGACAAAAATGCAATTTTTAGGTATGAGTGATTCTGTGCAGCTTTGTTTTGAGAAAGAGGATAATGATAATATATTATGATGGTTTGAAAGGAGAACGGTTCAGAGCTCAAAAGTTAAAGAAATATTATAAGTATAGTAAACATGAAAACGTCAACAGCAGGAGACACCACAAGAGTATAGAGACCCACACTCAAGAGATGAAAATCGGCATAATAACAGTAATGATGATAAAAGCATAATATTTTAATAAGTTATAAATTATATAATAAGCAGAGATGTCAAAATGATAGTTGCGCTGGTATGAAAGTGAGACGACGAGAAAATGGAAGGTCATTGCATGATGATGATGATAAACGTCATAATATAAAGCTGCACATCACAAAGCAAGCAACCCATCAAAAATAATCGTTATCGTGGTCCTAGGTCGCCGTAATGGACACTTGTAGTAGTTTAAGAGTCAAGTTAAATTCCTCTGCATTCAACTGTCCGTAAACTTGCAGTTTAAAAACAAAGGAGTTTATCATAACCATTTTTTTCCTGTACCTATGTGATTTTGTGCATTTATTGTGCATGTATGTTACACATATAAACAATGTTATCTATCTTTTTGTTACGTAACTTCTTTATCAAATTAGCAGGTAATAAAATACTAGCTCATTTTATTTTTCAAAAAAGTACAAAATTGAATTAAATGTTCCAAGGAGTTGTTGGGCTGGGCTAATATTTTGTCTGAGCTCTCTCTCCTTCCTTTCTTGATATTTTACAGAGACACACTTGCGTAATTGGAGCATAGTTTCAATCACTTTCAATGGAGTTCATCGTACCTACTTACATAGTATCGCTTTTTTTTGCTTGTGTGCTTATTTCGCCGGAGGTAATGCCATTTTTATTGTTCACTTTAAATGAAATGAAAAGTCTTGGTTGAGTGTGACTGATTGCTTGAGAGAGCGGGAGCGGATGTGACAACAAGCCCATTAAAAATGTAAACCCTTTTATTGCAGTCAATGAAACGACGAATATTTGTAGTATAGAGAAATTATTACTACAAAAGGTTTTCATTATTTATGTAGAAAAGCTTGTCGATTACTGCAATGAAAGTTTCTTGGCTGCTGAGTTTGACTTGTAAATGCTGCTGTATATTATGGTGCTCTGACTGACTTATTGCTCTTTTTCAGTCAAACAACCAGTCATTAAAAAAAAGATAGACAAAAATCTCTTTGTAATCTACTAATTTTATCATCATCGTCACTGTTACCTATTATTGCAAAAAAGACAATAACAATAAAAAAGGGTAGAGAGAAAAGTAATTGGAATTTTTTATAGGCATAACTACTGTTAGTTTATTTTTATTGCATTTTGTCACATCTTAGCTCTCCCCAACATCAAAAAAGTTATTTCCTCTTTGTTGCAATTTTTTTCTTAAAAAAATAAATAAAGGAATGAAATCATAGGAATATGAATGAGCGTCGTTGTCAGTAAATTCTTTGTCGTGTGCGTTCTGTTTTAATTACTGAGGCGTTGATGCAGCAGTGGGAAAAATATTAGCTGTCACATTACCTATATATTTATTAGCTTTATTTATGTGTGAGCAATTTTACATGCGTGCTGGCTACACCATGCGCTTCAGGCTAAAAATACAATAGCCAATGTTTGAAAAAAAGTGCTCATATATTTTGCAGAGAAACAATGGTCGTTTTTTGCATTTATTAAATACATATATGCGTAAGTGTCAACAACTTTTTTAAAAAAATGTTGAACACGAATGTAAATCTGAATTTTCAGCTAGGGATTAGCATTCTCTGCTAATTCGTGCGCACGACCACGAAAGGAGATTTTAAAAAAAATTTGTCAAGCCGTGAGGTATAACTACACGAATATATACTAACAAGGAATGTTCAGAAACAAAAGGAAGGGGACTTTGGACTACTCCCTTCTTCTTGCTAGCTTGGCGAAATCTTCATCAGAGCGTGTAGAACAGGAGGAGGAAAAACCCCACCAAACAAATTAGATTCATTTGAGTCACAGACACACTTTCGATTTTTTTAGGAGTTGGGCGATGGCAAATCTGTATGAAACTTTGTAACTATGATTGCACGCATGCCGAGTGGAAAAGACAGTAACTCGAGAAATAAAAGGATACCGAGGATCTCAATTTAATATTTTATTTTGTTAAATTGCAAATATTTATAAGGTATTCCTTCTGTGAGGATAAGTATACGTATAAGAGGTACATATTAGTGTGGAGTTTTATTAGCTTTAAAGCACTTCATAATAGTAGATGCACTACTACCACCTTATACTATAACCTTGTACAGTGATAATTTTTTTCGTATGTATGAATATTTTTTGTCAACATTAAGATTACAGTCTTGTCAAAAATACAGCAGCGAGGTTTTGTTTTTTGTCGCATTCATGTTGACAATTTTTTGCATGTGTAATAAAAAGTAGTGTCATTTGATGTCATGTCACATGTGTGTGTGATGTCGCAGGTCTATCTGTATTACTCAGGAAATGCACAGTTGTGCTTACATAGTCTTATAAATGAATGTGCAGTTTATAAATACAACAGAAAACTATGAAAATTTAGTTCAACACTTAAAACACTGAAATATTTTTTGAGAACTCACGAGCATGTGAATACGTGCATGCGTGTGTAAAACTGACTCTGCTTATTTTCTCCAAACATCCCGATTACAATAAGCTAGATCATAATTAGACAAACAATTATTCATGTTTATGCTCAATTTGTAAAAAGATTAAAGTTGTTTTCAAAACCTTTAAGTTGAATAAATGTTACTTAAAATTCATAACAAGGATTTTCTTCTTTCTTGCGTAGTGTTTTTTCAAAGTCTTAAATTATTGCTGAAATAGCGTATCTAAGAAATGATCATGATGTCGAGAAAAAGCTCGCCAAAAACACTTCAAACACCTAAAAATATGATAATTTTTTTTACTTATGAAAGAAAAGAATACTTCTGCTTTAATGACAGTTGCAGTTGAGAAATTACTTTGAAAAAAAATTGAAAACAGAGAAATGGGAGGATAATACGCCAGGCAGGAGGTGGAGAACATCATGTTCTATGCACTTTGTTGGGTTTGGCTACTATTGTTTGTTGCAATTTGGTAGTTGACAAGTGAAATTAGCCCTAAATTGGTAGTCGCATAAATTTTTGTAACAGAAGTTTTACATAAGGACTAAATGCAATGTTGATATAATATAATGTTTTAAAAGTGTCACATAAAAAGCTAATTACGTTTATTAAAATATTCTAAAGAAACTTAATAAAGATGCATTTCATGTACTAAGTCTATCTAAATGTTCTGGGCACGCTTGTAGATGATTGTGATAAACAGTTTTTTTAACGGCGAAAACATACATTAAACGTACGTAAATTGCGAAAGATGAAAACTAAAAGTGAAATGGATAATTGATAAATTATGATATAATTTTACGTAAGCAATGAATGAAAATAGAGATAAATTACGCATTATTATAGGCGTATCACCTTATGGTAGCCGTTAATTGAATCATTTCAAGGAAAGAACGACACTTTTGATGCAATAAAAATAAAGATAATGTTGAAGGAAGGCTCCCTCCCTGCAGGAAATGCAGACACTTCTCAGGTACTAAAAGTGAAGAATAATGAGTGGGACGAGAGGATGCTCATGAAAATGATAGTGTTTCGACTGAAGATTGAAAGCGTAAGTGAAATTTAATATTGTGAAATAATAATTACAGTAATGTTAAATAAATGATGAATAAATTTTAAGCAGAGAGCAGGATGAACGAAACAAAGTGTAAATTATGAAGAATGTAGTATGTAAAATATCTGAATTAAAACAGATTGCTTCACGTTGTCGATAAAATGCATAATAAGCGTTTTTTATTGTACAGCCCAGCGTAGAATAACCTGAGATTGTTTTGTCTCTGTTTCATTATTTGTCTACCATTAAACTTTCAAAGAGAATAAACGTCATCATATTTTGCGGATTTCTGTCAATTTTTTTGCGTAGTTGCCACCTAATGTGTCACGGCGTGACAGTGAATGGATTCAAATAGGATACCTTTGATTTCTCTACCACTCGAGTTTATCGTTTTTATGAAATTTTGTTTCGAAAATACTTGGGCTAGTTATTCATTCCCTGTTTTATAAAGCTGGTGATTTCATGGCGCTGCAGCAGTTTCTGTAGCATATTTACCGTTTGCACCAATTCACATAAAAATAAACTTTAAGTGTAACTATGCAAAATCGATTTGTCTATATTTGTTCACACATTGACACGCATATTCATTGAAATATTTTATGCATCCGGCATCAATTGGTGATTTGATCTACTTATGTCTTGAATATTGCAGACACTATATGCATTCAAAACGTTAATACAACTAAGCAGAAGTGCTGATATTTCCAGACCAAGTAAAAACTGCATATTATTTGCTATTCAACGTTTAAAAAAATCAATCCTCTACAACTTTTCATTCAAATGTAAGTAATAAATCTAACTTGTTCATTCTTAGAAGAATCAAAGGAGATTAAACTCTGAGAATTGGATTCGAATTAGACATAATGATAGCTATGTTATCAAGCTATAAATTCGCAACATTACTAATTTCACTCGACTTAATTTAAAGTTTTATCCGATTTTCATATATCATCATCCATGCGTCATTAATAAGCAAGTTCATTTGAACCAGAACCGTATGATTTACTCAATGCCTTACTTTTTTTTCCAGAAACATCAATTCTGACTGTTGTGTATTATAAGTTCTCCGGAAATTGTTATGATTTTAATTAAACCCTTGATGGTAATAGTACTCACGCCGATTTCTCACACTCTTACAAACCAGTTTGGTTGCGTTTATACCTATACTTGAGTTGAACGTAATAGTTCCTATCCATGCAAACGTATTCACGTAGAGGAAAAGATTAAAGGAATCCAATCATAGTCCCTTCATTCCATTCTTCCAGGCACGTCTAGTTTGGTTATTTCATTCAAGTTCACATTGTGTAAAAATCCTTGCAAAATAAGATGGAGAGGCTGGAAGCCACAACTTAATGATGATAAGCTTTATTGCAGCGGCAATTAAACTTCAGAATCACTCGTGACTCGGTAATTTCTGGCTGGCTCTTGGGACGGGAGAAGATGTTTTAGATGCAAAAAAACTTACCTGTTTCAAAAATTATAACAAAATTCTCCTCATTTCCATTTAGGTTGATCATTAAAT
>JAHZMZ010002200.1:0-24961 GCA_027743805.1 Lepidocyrtoides sp. E14 | reverse complement strand
ATCCAGTGGAAAAACTTATGCGAGATTCAAAGATATTCCAAATTTATGAGGGCACCACACAAATTCAGAAATTGGTTGTTGCACGAGAAGTTGTCGCAAGATTAAAACAGGGCGTGAATTGAATATATTCAATGTTGTTCTACCATCCGATTTTCATTACCTAAAAAGAAAAATCCAAGCCAAATAAATGTTGCAAAATACATGACCAAATTCAACAAAACTGTGATGCATAATCAATTTCTTTCAATAAAAAAACCTAAGATTTTCGTTACGTAATAATCTACTGTGAAAGATGTTTCGCATTTCATATCATTTACCAATGTACTGGCAAGAGGACATTGGATGTGGTCCATCCATAATATATAAAGTAGCTTATGCATAGTTGATGGCAAGGCTATTTAGGTAAAAAGTTCACATGTACATATACGGCAAGATGTATTGTTTCCATAAATTTATATTCCACGTATCTGTTTCGGATAGTAAAGCTATTTGTCTTTAAAAAAAAAAAAAAAAAAAGTCCGCAGCGAAGGCGTAACGTACCCTTCCAATCCTGGGATAATAATGTATGCACGCTCAATGATGCTAACTTTTTGTCTTTTCATTCCAAGAACAAATATAGGCTCTTGTTATTGCTTAAATCTAGGACAAGAAGAAAATTTGTAAAGTTGTAAAATGTAGTCCAAATATGATATCTAAGGAATGCATGTACTTTTTGGTGCAGCCATTCATTTTATCATGCAGGGAATAATGACTGGGAACTACCCATTTCATGGTTTTCTCCACATTTCACTAGTATGAAATTGGCTGACTACTGGCTCGGTTCTGCACCAGTTTCCGTACTGCAGTTTTTTCTTCAGATTTTAACAAAAGCTACTGCTGGAGGAAGTGGATGGGCAAAGTGTATGCATTTATCTATAAACAGGGCCTCATGAAAACATGTAGCATAGCATGTTAGAAATTGAAACCTTACAAAGATATTTAAGTAGAGAGCAGAGAGCAATAAAATGATAAGCGTGCTTGAAACGTTTTTTAAAAAAGCTTTAACATTCTTCTCGTGTCATAAAATTTTTTTTAGACAAATGTAATTTGCTTTTGCATGCAATTCTCTATACTGTTTTTTTATACCGCACCATTACTACACATACTAGAAGCACATTGTACAATTTCATGCTTCTATCTTAGGAAAATTGCTTCCCTCAGCTGCAGCTGGTTACAATTACAATGTCTTTACACACAGTTGCATACATAAATTACTTCTCTGAAGCAACAAAATCTTCTTGAGTGTGTATAGCATGCCAGTAAATGGAATGGAGTACATGTATTAGAAAGGTTTTTCTTTACAACAAGCTCTATTATTGGATAGTTGAAGGTCTCTTGTAAACGAGCAAAAACCAAATACATAATAATAACGTGGAGTATGTATAGAGGTTTTATAAGGAAATGTGCATGTATAGTATAGCACATATAAGAAGAGTAATTTATGCTTGAAGCTGACACGGCTGAAAATGAGCAGACAGAATGAGTGCTAAGTACATAATGGAAAGGGTAAAAGGCCAAAAAGGTTGTACAACGAAAGTAGCGCTGTGCACTAGTGCATCTTTATCGTTTCCTATGTGCAAACGTACAACCACTACGACACGACACACTTTTTTAAAGCCTCATGTTACAATATCTACATTAGGTACCCATTCAATGATTTTTCAACAAAATTGGTATAAATAATTTAAAGCTCATGAAATATTATTGTACCGTAAAAAAACCAAAACTATAGTTTTTACAAGACATTATTGTGGAAAATTCATTTCGCCCCAAAATATGTAAAATGGGGAAATATGAGATTGGACAACGCAACCTTTGTCATTATTGTTATTACATCGATTAGTTACTTCAATGATAGCTTAACCAGACACTAATTGCTTTTTGAAAGCACATGCACATATTATAAACTTGTCCGCAGTTTTATTAAAATCTCATCATGCTGCCACTTATACCTATCTACACATCACACTATGCATACAGTTTACCCAGCCATTATAGTATTGCATTTTGCACACTCCTTGTCTTTTTTGATACAAGTATGTACGTAAAAAACCAATATCTATCTACTCTGCAGGGAGAAGGAAGCATATTAGTATGAGAGACATGCATTTTTAATAATATTCTAAAGTTGTAAAACAGAACATGGGAGCAACCAACCACAAGGCATGGTGACTGCGGCTGATGATGCTGGGATTGGGATGATGCATTTTTATAGTTTTTTTTCACGATGTATTATGGACATGGGTAGAAAGAGAGAGAGATAGGTATTCATGTGTGTGTGGGTAATAAAAATAATATCTTCATCATTATATAATCCTTTCACCGTCGTCAGTCCAATAAAAGGATGGTTTTGGGTATGGCTCACATATGCACGCAAGTACTACCACTGGTGTGTTGCTGAAAGCTGTTTCTTTCCAAAGAAGAGCAACAGAAGCAATTCATACAATTGTGTTCCATCGCATAATAGCAAAGAGATTTTTGCATTCACATCTTCTTCACATGATAATAATGCACAGCACGTAAGTGCTTTGTAGCATATCCAAACATTATATATTGCAACATACAATAAATGTGTATGTAACTATTGTGCACACACGAAGAAATAAAGTGCTGGCAGGAGCAATAACAATAATAAATAAAAAAGTAAAAAAAAAAAACTTTTCTTATATAACCCAATCCACAAGAAACTTTTTTTTCACGATTACAGCAGCGAGCTGGTGATTTGATAACTGCTACACTCGCAGATTGTACTCACGGACACGGATTATTGGAACAAGATTAAGAAAAGTCTCAATTTCGTTCTTTCCGAACCCTGTGGGGTATTACACGCGTGTATATAATATGAAGAAATAAAAAGTAGTGTGCAGTAGTAGCAAAGCAAATCAAAAAAAGCAATATTGTAACATTTTCTATTCTTCTACTAAGCAAATCTTTACGTTTGTTCATATTACCATATTTTTTTATAGAAACGAAAAGTGTATTTTTCTACAGATGATGATAAAATGAATATAATACAGGATTATCTACAGAGGAAACTAAAAGGAAAGAATAAATTCACTCGTCATCATCAGTCAGTCAGTCAGTCAGTCTAAAGCAGAATATTGGGAGCGAGAGGTGTGTTTTAAAAGAATATCGATTGAAGGAGAATGACTGTTTTTTTATATATATGTACTTCCTTGAAAATAATATGTAACTTTTTACACAAATTTTGCTGATGGGCTTTCTCTTATTTTCAAAGATAAAAGGAAAAGGAGGTTTTTCGTATTTTTCGCATTCAGTCAGTTCGTGTTCAACACATGTCGTGTGTGTAATACTGCTACTATCATATAAAAATGCTGCAAGATGAGTAGCAGTAATTCGGATGGAATGAAGGAGGAAGGTTGTTGGAGGTGTCAGGTGCTACTACTACTACTACTACTGTGACTCCTCTCTTGACGCTGCTGCTGTTAAATGAATTAAGTGTGAGAGCTTTTCTAGTAGTAGATAGACAAAGTCAAGAAATTTGACAGGCTATGAATATAAAATGAAATTCGTGGCAACAACAACTAGTGTAGATTGTATTGTAGATGTAGAACAATCTGAATATTTAATACGTGCCGTCGTGTGATTAGTAGACAACGAAAAAAAAAGTTGTTCTTCCATAGACTTTACTTTGAATCCCTCTGAACTTTTTATTTCTTGGAGAAAAAAAATAACCAACAAAAAGAAGTGACTTGGTGTTGTGCAAACTGGAGAAAATTTCTAGAGAGATGGGCCATCGGAACACCTTGGGCCATAGGTATAGTGGCAATGTTACCATCATCATATCATCATCATCATATTTTCTCTATCTTTGTTGTTATTTTGCATGCAAATAGAGCATGCAATAATATATCTTGGTGCTACTTGTTTTGCATTTTTCTGCATTGGTTTTCACATTGCAGTGAATTCTCTAGGATGCGTTGCTGTTGTTTGTAATGTACAAGGTCATATTAATAAACGTCTCATTAACTTCATCAAGGTGGTTTCATCCAAACATATCTGGAGTGGAGGCTGAGAGAATACTGCTTGAGAGAGGGAATGAAAGCAGTTTTTTAGTGCGTCCTTCCAGATCATCACCAGGAGACTTTACACTGTCAGTGAGAAGACGGGGAACAGTTACACATGTGAAAATTCAAAACACTGGAGACTTTTATGATCTTCATGGTGGAGAAAAGTTTGCTACATTGCATGAATTGATACAGTACTATACGGAGAATCAGGGACAACTTAGAGAAAAGAACGGCGAGTTGATAGAACTTCGCCATCCGCTTTACTGTGCTGACCCTACGAATGAAAGATGGTTTCATGGGGATATTGGCGGGAAGGAAGCGGAAAAGGTTAACGTCACACAAAGTGATAACTAATCCAGGCCATGTGCTGTAAGATGACGCAATGGAAAAAAATAATACTTTTATTTGCGTTTGTGTAGATGCTATTGGAGAAAGCTAAGTCAGGTTCGTTTCTAGTGAGAGAATCCCAATCGCAACCAGGTCATTTTGTTTTATCTGTGCGTACGGATGAAACAGTAACCCATGTGAAAATTCGCAGTCAAGTAAAAAGACTAAAATAGTAAAATAAGAGAATTATTTTAACAACTTGGTTCAGTATAGTTTTGCTAATTTGGTGCTATTTCCCTAAATTTTTTGTAGAGTGGTAAATACGACATAGTATGATTAATATTTTAGGAACTGGAAATGATGTGAAAATTTTGAAAAAGAAAAATTTGACTTTAAAATTATATTTGTTTTTGCAGCCGGAAGATGAAGTATTTGAAGGAAGTAAAAAGTGCTATATTGCTACTCAAGGTTGTCTACCGTCCACACTAGCGGATTTTTGGTATATGGTATGGCAGGAAAACTCTCGTGTAATTGTAATGACCACAAAGGAGTTTGAAAGAGGAAAGGTAGGAAGAGAATTATTCTTTGAATAATTATAATTTTGTATGCATGCTTAATATATTATTTAATTGATTTAAATTTACAGAGTAAATGTGCCCATTATTGGCCGGATCCTGGTAAAGATATGGACGTGGAAGGAATGAAACTGTCATTTTTGAAAGAGACCACAAACACTGATTTTACTCTTAGAGAATTTGTAATGAAATATCAAAAGGAGGAACGAGTCATATATCAATTTCACTTTAACGTACGTTTACCTATAACCCCCCCCCCTTATCAATCGATCAGTGAATAAAAGACTATAGAGTGTGACTTTACCTAACGTAACTGAATAATGACTCACAGGCATGGCCAGATCATGGTGTTCCAGACGACCCGGGTTGCGTCCTAAACTTTCTATATGAAGTGAACAAACGTCAAGAAATGCTTGAAACGGCTGGTCCAATAATTGTTCATTGCTCTGCTGGCATTGGTCGAACAGGGACTTTCATTGTCGTGGATCTCATCATTGATCAGGTAAGATTTGTGCAGATTATTAGAGGTAAACTTTGTTTTAGGAAATTAAATTTTGATTAAATATTTTGGAATGATTTTAATTTCATGAATCAGGTGCGTAGATGCGGCCTACACACAGATATCGATGTACGACGGTCCATCCAAATGGTAAGAGCGCAAAGATCTGGAATGGTTCAAACAGAGGCACAATACCAATTTGTTTACCTTGCATTACTTCACTACGTTGATACGTTTGCCCAACGGTTACAAGCTCAACAGGTAATTATTTTGTGAATAGTTTCAGACATAAAATGTGCAGAAAAATCTTTCCAAACTAACCTTTCCAACATTTTATGTAGAAATGCATGGAAATTGGACGAGAGTACACCAACATCAAATGGGGAGAATGTCAAGATTTGCCTACCAAGGAATCTGTCAATCTAGCTTCATCTTCCCTAAACTCATTGGTTCAACAATTAGGGAACAATTGATCTGACTATTACACGAGAGAAACAAACTTTTCAAAATTGCATTTTAAGTTGAAAAAAAATGCCTTTATGTGCATAGAGTGAGTGCTCGTATGCTATTCCAAATCATGTGAAAAAGTGTTTACAAGGAAGATAACATTATGCGTCTGTTCCAAAGATTCCATTTTTGTTTCGTAGAATAGCGAAAACTCGAGAAGCTCGGAATGATTTCGTTTCACAAAAAAAGTAATAATGTTTGTCAAAATGTCTGAGACTTTGATAGTGACAGTTGCTGCCAAAAAGTATAATATTACAAACCATATTATCTATTAATTTAAGTTAGTTAAGCAGATATTAAATTCTAAAACACTAACAATATCATCACAGTATGGATAACAAGATTTCTATTACTACACTACACTACACATAAAATATATAATACATCACTCTACTTTACACAAGGGTGATGGTGATATTAGTTTTAAGCACAAAGACTTTATCAGATATACACATAAATATTAATAAGACTATTATTACAACTTTCGATAGCAATTTATTTTGCGTTTTCATTATATAGTTTGTAGTATATATATTTTGTGATTTAATTGCATCATTTCATTGAGCTGCTTAATAGGCTGAAAGTTTAAACTGCACACGTACGTACATAATATATATTATAGAAACATAAAATTTATCCCTTTATCTAGATTTACAATTTACACTTGCTAAAATGTTGCTAATAACCAAGTGCAAATGAATACATGTTCAGTAGATAGAATCGATGCTTATGCCTAAAGTTTCGCGAAAACTACACATCTTCAAATTATAAGAAACATGACAAAGATGAATATTTAGAAGAAAAAAAAAATTATTGCGATAGTATGTAAGATGCTCGACAGTTATAATTTTCATATTATTATATTCTTCTTTTTACCTATATATGTGTGAGTTCAAGTGCTACTGCTCTGCTGATAATAATAGTTCAAAAAACTTTTAATCGCAATTAATGGCCTACATGTGTAGATGATGGTGTAGGTGATGTGTAGGTAATATATGGTTATCAATCCAATTGATAAACACAGATATAAATATATAGAAAATATACCTACCTATATACAAACTGGATAGATTAAACTAAAAAACCAAAAATAGAAATAATATGCTTTAATATTAGATAGCCAACAGATTACCTACGTATAGCTTTAAAAAATAACTCTACGTGTCTTAATACAAAAACAAACACCGCTTCTTTGTGCTTGATTGAAATAATGATACCAAAAAATGTCACAAATCGTTTGTTAGTGCAATTTCAAAAGCCTAAACTACCCAAGTGTTATTGTTATAATAGTCCAGTCCTGTTCTGTTTTGAATACGTGGTCTTCGTTTCAACTATAATTTCCATCTTTTTCAACTAAAACTACAAAATTTAAAACGTTAAAATTTTTACTAAAAAACGACCAGTCTGCTTGTATCATCAATAATATATCATCTCAAGAACCAGTGTAATCAAAAGTGAAACAACTTACTGATAAAATGGGTAATGTGTAGTGTCTACAAAATGTTTTGTACTAACTTATTATTATGATAACGACAAGGAAGTAGAAGAAGAACTCGGCTGCGGTAACGAGTAAGGAAGAGGCTATTAATTATAATAATTATTATTATCATGGGAAAATATTACAATAATAATAATTAGTTATTATTATTAGGTGCGTTATTGCTAACAATGATCGACAAAACTTATAATTTTACTACATATTTGCACCTAGTAAAAAATTTCTCAGAAATTTCTTATAAAATGCGGCTTTCGGCTTCCTTCAGAAAGAGGAAAGTTTCTTTCATCAGTTTTTGTTCCAAAGGATAACATAACATGAAATCTTCCCACAAGAACAGTGTAATTTTTAATAAAAATTAAAAGTATGATGATGTTTGTGGCAAATTTAATAACAAAACTGCAAAACGTTTAACCAAATATCTTCGTTTATGGAAAATAACCTTTTAAAACCTAGTCGATAACAACCTTTATGTAAAATGATAAGAAAAATGAAAAAAAAGTATAACTGAAAAAATAAAAACATGAATGCGCAATTTTGCTATAAAAAATAATTGAAATTCCAGTATGCACAATTTATTCAGCACAAATCTTGAAATTTCTTGCAACCCGCGATTTTTTAAAGTTGAAAAAAGAAAATACGTCAAGAGATTTGGCAAACGTTGCAAGCTGCGCTGTGGTACAGGAAAAAGTCGGTGAAAGCATTGCAAAATTTGCACTGCTGCTATTGCTACTCTTCTTTCTCCTTACGTTTTCCTTTTTGCTTACCACCACCGGACCGGAGAAAGTTTCGTGGGGATTGTTGAAACTTGACGGAGCTGGTGCACATAGATTTGGATGAAAAACAGCGGCTGTTTTCCATTTGTATTGTGATCATAACAGAAACAGCAGACAGAAGAAGAGGAAGGATCAACATTCAATAAAAATCAGTCGCGTATTTACTTTGCATCTGCTTGCTTTGCTGTGTTCGTGTTTTGTCTTTCCTTTTTTTGCTGTTCATTTCATTCCTCTCTTTTCTGGTATTTACTACAGGCAAGAGAACTTGTTTTTTACTCGTGAGATATTAGATATTTTCTTATCATGCATTAGAGAGGCCGATGATGATGAGAAGTGAGAAAGGGTTAAAAGCGCATTGTTTTTCATAGTGTCTGTGTTGTGCGCGAGTACATTATACAGTTGTTGCTGTCGTTGTTCGTGTAAAAAGTAAATGGGAGATAGACACTAGACACTGCTCATCATCATTATCATCATCATGCAGATGTGTTTACTGTTTACTATTTACATCAATATCTCGCACACCTGCTTTTAGTGGGTCGCATTGGTTGAATTAGTAATTTTTTTGTTTTTTGCAATCGCTGCTATTATTGTTGAAAGTAATGCCAGTCGTCGTCCTCTCTGTGTGATTGGCGACAAAAAGGCCGTTATTATTGCTTGTAGTGAAGTTGACGATATGATGATTGTGTGGAAGAGCTAATTGCCTATTTTCAGGAGACTTTTCAAAGTGTAATTTAGTGTTTTTGGAGGTGCCTTTCCCACGTTAAGGTTGTTTGCTTTTGTGAGACTATGTGAGAATGTAAAAGGACTTGAAATTCTGGCAGTGGAAAAGCGTTTGGTTTTTTTTCTTGGTTTGATTTACAACAGGTAGGTTTAATTTTGGGAAGACCATTTTCTGTTTGATTTACTTTAATTTATTTGGGCTGGGGTGCGTAAGTCAACAGGGGTGACTTTTGTGCCTAATTTCTGGAAGACGGTTAAAATAGTTATGTGATGTTCAAGTTTAATCGTGGCTGGGCACTGGGTGTATGTGCCAAAAAAACTTTTCCAGAATTGTTTTGGGTTGTTATTTTTTTCGTGCCGTAGTATGGCTATATAGACTGTCCGTTCATGTAGTGGGATTTTTGGCGTCCATTAAAAATTGCATATTTCAGTCAATAAGTGCTGTTTGTCTGTCGATAATTATTTTTGAATTTTTTTAACTAAGGCAAAAATGAAGAATTTGTGTCTGTGAATCGTTTAAGATTTAACTCTAATTTTACTCACCAACCTGTTGCCCTCGAGAACCCTAGCCATACCAATTAGGGTTTGCAATTTAAATGCCAAGTTGGGTGGTAAATTATGGTAGTTTACTTTTTCTCGTACTAATTATTATGAATCTTTGGCGCTCCTCCACAGGTGCATGTGTGCTAACTGAGCGTGACGTGCAGTGCTAGGCTGTTTGATTTATCGAGATGGAAGCAGCAAGCAGTATTAGTGCTAGGACAAGCAGGCTAACTGTGGAAGGTGTTGGAGCTCGAGTTGTTCGTGGACCTGATTGGAAATGGGGAAAACAGGTTTGTATTTGAATACTTGAACATTTTGTATTTTCCTTAAGGTTGAAACATATTCAATATTATATTTTTAACTTTAATGGCGTTTTCGTATTTTCAGGACGGAGGAGAAGGCCATGTTGGGACTGTGAGAAACTTTGAATCGCCTGAAGAAGTGGTCGTTGTATGGGACAATGGGACGGCTGCAAACTATCGTTGTGCCGTTGCATACGATTTGCGTATTTTAGATAATGCTCCGACTGGTACACACTTGTGCTAAAAATGACACAGTTAATTATTTCATCATAGCACAGTACACATTAAAGTAGCAAAATTATTTTTTGTTTAAAGGGATTAAACATGATGGCACAATGTGTGACACGTGCCGTCAGCAGCCCATCTTTGGTATTCGATGGAAATGTGCCGAGTGTCCAAATTATGATCTATGTTCATTGTGTTATCATACTGATAAGCACTCTCTTCGTCATAGATTTTCCCGCTTTACAACACCAGAGAGTGGAAGGTGTGCATTATTTCTGCTGAAAGAATTATTGCTTAATCATGATGCTTGTTTAATTTGCCAATTTTCTTTGATAGAACTTTAATGGAGCCAAGGAGAAAGAGTAAAAAGATCGCTATTCGTGGCCTTTTTCCTGGTGCTAGGGTTGTTAGAGGTGAGAAGAATTTATGAAATGTACAACTAGTTGATAACAGATTTTTATAATAACAAGTAATCATAATTTTCAAAATAATTTCAGGTGTGGATTGGCAGTGGGAGGTACAAGATGGAGGCAACGGGAGACGGGGCAAGCTGACTGAAATACAAGATTGGTCAGCAGCCAGTCCTCGCAGTGCAGCGTATGTTATTTGGGACACTGGCGCAAAAAATCTTTACCGTGTCGGATTTGAAGGAATGGTTAGTTCACCAGAATACTCTACAGTCTAAAACCAATATTCATGTCACCATTTAATTCCTATTTTCCTTGAAAAATGTGTAGGCCGATTTAAAAGTGGTTAATGATGCAAAAGGAGGTACTGTCTACAGAGATCACTTACCATTACTCGGTGATAATGGTCCAAGAAGTGCACAACGAATTCAAGTTGGAGATCAGGTAATTACGCTGTATAGTAGCAAGTAAATGAGTCATGGCTCCAATTGCGATCGATTCATTAACCTTTCTTGTTTATTTTACTTTAGGTGAATATCAATTTAGAAATTGACGTAGTTCAAAGCTTGCAACATGGCCATGGAGGATGGACTGATGGCATGTACGAGTGTTTGGGGACAACTGGTACGGTCATTGGAATTGATGAAGACAGGGACATTGTTGTGGCGTACCCATCTGGAAATCGGTGAGCTTACCTTTTTTTTATTTATTCGAACCTCTTTGGTACTGTATTTGACAAAAAATAAATTTTTTAAATAATATCTGCAGGTGGACATTTAATCCGGCGGTTCTTACCAAAGTAAATATTCCTGGAGCTGTTGGGGCGCACGCTTCCGGAGATCAAGCCGCTGGGGGTGCTGAGGCCGCCGATATTTGTGAAGCCTCTGGTGGCTTTGCAGTCGGAGATGTTGTTCAAATTTGCTCCGATTTGGAGCGTATTAAAATTTTGCAACGAGGACATGGTGAATGGGCAGATGCAATGCTTCCTGTAAGTTTTTTGGTTACCCTTTTAGTATTTTTTATAAAAATTATTGCAACGGAAATTAGCCAAGAAACTGTCGCAGATTTGACTTTTTCTGAAGCTCGAGTATGTCTTTATGATATACCAAATTTCCAAAATAAATAAAATGGGGATCTCTGGGTCCTGACTCCTCAATAGTCACGTACCTCGTTCCTCTCCGAACAAACCCTTAAAAACTTGATTCTAAAAATATTCTTGTGTTAAAAAATTCATTTTAATTGAAAAAATGTTTTATATTTTAAGACGCTTGGACGAATTGGTAGGGTTCAACAAATTTATCACGATAATGATCTCAAGATTGAAGTTTGCGGAACATGTTGGACGTATAATCCATCCGCAGTTACAAAAGTAGCTTCTTCTGATGGATCAGTTCCGGGGTCTTCCAGTGGAGGTATGATTGGAATTTAAACATTATCAGTATTTTCCAGTTTTTAGTTGGTAGGAATTGCAATAATATTTAATAACCCTTTGTTTTCTAGAACGGTTGAGTGCATTACTAAAGAAATTATTCGAGAATCATGTAACTGGCGACATTAATGAAGAATTTGTAAAAGCTTCGGCTAATGGCGACGTACAGAAATGTGAAGAGGTGCGAATAAATTTGAAATTTACGTTATGGACTGGAATTTAAAATGCTTTGCTGAATAGCCTTAGCATACATTCGGAAAAATGACATATTATAATGCATTCTTTCTTGTTTGCTTGTTTATTTTTATCCAGCTGCTGAAGCGTGGCGAATGTGATGTTAATGGTCCGTTTTCAGGCCACACTGCATTGCAGGCAGCAAGTCAGAACGGACACTTGGATGTAATTCGGCTACTTCTGAACCATGGGGCAGACCCGGAAATAGAAGATAAAGATGGAGATCGTGCTGTTCATCATGCGGCGTTTGGAGACGAGCCTGCCGTTATTGAAATGCTAGCCCAGTCTGGGGCCGATCTTAATGCTCGCAATAAAAAACGTCAAACTGCCCTTCACATTGGTGTTAACAAAGGACATCTTGGAGTTGTTCGAACTTTGTTACGATTGGGTTGTCATCCTTCACTGCAGGTACATATATGTTGCGTAAACTACTAAAATGAAAACAGTGTTTGCTTTAATGTTCAAAATCTAATATATATATATATATTTATCTGTATTAATTTTCAGGACCTGGAAGGCGACACCCCACTTCACGATGCAATTTCAAAGAAACGTGATGATATGCTCAGTTTACTTCTTGATCATCACGCTGACGTTACACTGACAAACAATAACGGTTTTAATTCCATTCATCATGCGGCACTTCGCGGGAATCCAAGGTCAGTACCTAAACTTTCTTCTTTTCATCCTAGATTTAATCCACACCATACAATCATCCGCCCATTGTAAGCATCCAAGTCGAAAATCATTTTCATACAAACATTCGTCCGCTAATAATTTTTGCGGCACATACTCACAGTCATTTCTACTTTGCACTTTACAATCTTGTAGCATCATCGCAACTCTTGCGTGAAATAAGCTGGGATGAACAAATTACACTTACATGTATAAACACATATGCTCTCACAAAAGTTTTTACCATACCCACTGTCCAGTAATACAACTAGGCATTTGTTTGATGGAAGCGTAATGTATATTTATATATAATCTGCTCAATAATAATGGCAACCTTAACAGATTACATATCTGTAAGGAAAACTATCTGCAAAGTATAAAAATGTATATAAATGGTAGGATGCCATCTTTCAAGACATGTAACATTGATGGTGTTGGCAAAAGATGCGCTATTTCGGTTACAACCGATTTCCACTACTTTTTCCATCTCTTTCCACTGAACTGGAAAAAAATTTTGGAGAGAAAAGTAGTGGTTTGCATGGGATTATATTGAGAGTTATATATTGAGAGTTTACGTCATGTTTTTATAGGTATGTATTATACAAGTACTTTAGTTCTTGTATCTATTCATTCACATTCTCAAGAAACTTTTTCCTCTCTCAAAGGTTTTACTGTATACCCACAACTACAATTTATATGGACGATGTGTTTGTCTGGCATTTTCTGTGAGATGCGAATGCATTGTGGTTCATTTGTTTCGTTTCATTTCTTTTTACTACTGCTATCACGACTCTCTCTCTCTGTATTCTTTCATTCTTTCAAGTTTCTTTCTTCTTGTGAACTGAATGAGTGAGAGTGCCTTTACTGTAAAAGCAGACGATTTCTTCTTCTTTTTTGCCAAAAGGACAAATATAATGTATGAGAAAGGATGGGAAATCCATACAAGAAAGAAAAATATATGCATTATATGAACATTTTCTCAACATTTTACTGATGATATAAATATATGTACGTAACACAATATGTCTGTATGGAAGAGAACAACAGGAGCAAGATTCCTTTCCATCTCTTCTTGATTTTCTTTTCGAAAGCTACTTTCCCTCATTCTCGTCTGTTGTCCCAAAGGAAATAGGTACTGGTAGTTTCTTCTTCTACTTCTTCTCCCTCATTCTTCCCTTTAGTGATTTAAGAGTCTTAGCACTAACGAAAGTATGTGTGAAAAAGAATGGTAAAATGAAACCTTATGGCTTGTCTTCGTAATAGGTTCGTGGTCATAATGGATGATCTCAACAAAGAAATTTGAATTCCTCTTCGTCTTCTATTCCAGTTTCGAGTAGGAGTGGAAAGTAAAAGGATTTGATAAGATAAGGGTATGAGGTAGAGAGAGAAGGAAAGAAGAAAAAAAACTCTGTTTCTATCATACATATTTTGGGTTTTCTCTCATCCCAATTTGCCATGAAATTTCTGAGGCAAATCAATGAAAAAAGTATGAGACGTTTTTCTACTCTTATGAGCGTAGTAAATAAAATATTTACTGTGTACCTTGGATAAATGAAAGATAAACTTTTCTTCATCATTCAGTTGAGTAATCACACAATCTGTGAAATAAATAGTTAAAAAGAGAAGAGTAACTATTCGTCTACATAATGATATTATTGCTGTGAAAATGACGGTGATGATGTGATCATGTCTATTTATATGAAATCGTTGCCATTTCCATTGAATTACTATCCATGATAATAGTCATCATCATCATATTATTATTATTATTACAATGCGTCTTTTGTACTTATTCCAGCAGCAGTTGAAGAAAAAGTAGTGAAGAAAAGGAAGTAAAATATTTCGTGGAAATGTTACTAATGTTGCGTTAATCGACGTAATGTAATAGCTCCAGTGAAGTACTAAAAGAAAGCGTATATAGACAATAGCCTACCATGTCATTCTGCTGGTTTCATTTCCCCCTTTTCCTATATATTTCACATCTACCATCACCACTTACTTTATTTTTTGAGTTTTTTTTCTCTCCCTGCTTCATTTCTTCCACCACTCTGCCTCTGCTTACTTGAATGTGCTGTCATAATGTAGCTCTAGTTGATCGTTATCGTTATCATCATCTCAGCAAACTAAAAAAAGTCGACTTACATACATTGGTGGTACATTGTTTTTCTGCTGTTTTACTAGACTACTACCAACCACCACCACTACTACTAAAGTACTGACTTGTTCTCCTTGCTTTTCTGTCTTTTTTATAACGCAAACTTTTTGAATGTGAAAACTTGGTAAAAAAAGGAATGATGGGGGAAAGCTGAAGAAAAAAAAAACGCTTGTGTGCAAAGAGGAAAATATCAGGGAGTTTGTTTCGTCTTTTCGTACTCTTCATCTTCTTTCCATTCTGCAATGTTTCTAAAAAGGAAGTTGAATACAAAAGGTGAGGTGAGAGACCAAGGGGATTACTGCTACAACTGTTAGTGTTCAACTTTCATTTATTCACAGCAAGCTTGCTTCTATTCGATTTATATGTATATAATTTTATACATATTTTGTAGTATGCAGGAACACGACGAAAGAAAAAGCAAGTCAGAGCTTGCCCTTTTGTGTATATGATGATGATTTTATCAAAGAGATAAGGAAAAATAGAGAGACGGACAAGGAGAAAGAAAGAGAGAGAAAGAGAGACAGAAAGAATGAAAACAACAGTGCTTTATATCTTACCTTCCTGTATTTAGATAGCGAGTAAAATAGGTAGGTGTAATATGAGAAAAGTGTTTGTTGGAGAATCCCGTACCGTACCAGTGAAACTGGTACTGCAGTCTGAAAAAAGCGAACCTTGCAGCCAGCCAACCAACCACTGTTTCTTTTTGGTCGTTGCCATTATCATGATCATTGTCATAACATAATAGTCATGAACTTTATTCCATTCATTCACTTTTACATGTTCAAAAAAGGGAAAAAAGTTCATACACAGTTCACAATTTATATATAATAGATATCAGGTAAAAAGCATGCCTTTAAAAAAAGAGAAGAAAAAAACCTTTTTAGAATGAATGAACTTTAATGTTTGTAGATTAATGTTGCAGGTAAGCAGAGTATGAGAACCTAAATATATGCGCAGACAGGTATAAGGTAGATGAACTGTGTAGTGTTTTTTTTCTCTCTTTCTCCTGTAGACCTAAAACTGTGGAAAAATCTCATGGGAAAATGTTTATTATTATATAAAGTGTTTGGACTTTGCTTTCTTCGTTCAGGGTCAGTTAATATACTCACGTATTATACGGACGTTTCGTATGGTATGCCTACATACAATACACTGATTTCCAGTGAGTTTACAACCGGCCACCAAGCTCAGTAATTCAAACGAACGGCCTATACACATGTAGGAGAGTGCTGAGTTACTGATGATGATGACGAAGCAGGATACGGGGAAAATCATTTGTTTTCGTACTTTCTTCTCTCAGTGTTTGCTTTTGTTCAACTAATTATGAAAAATGATAGGGAAGTACGTATAATAGTTCTTTTTCTCCCTTTTCTTCATTCTCGCTGTCACATACGAGCAGAAAAAGTAATTTTCTTGTCAGCTAAAAGTAACTGACTTGGGTTCTTCAAAGGCCCATAGGAGTAGCTGCTATACCTTGGTAGTGCCACCAGTGATTATGTATGTATTTAGGTAATGTAACTTTTGTAATGATGTTGACTGTTTGTTTTCTTTACTGGTGATGATAATATTAACTGGAAATGAGAGTATTAAGGCTGCAATGGGTCCTCGTCATATGATTTTCCCGTTACAATTGCAAAAATTCTGCTCGTGGCTTGTTTGTTGGTGAGATTTTGATGATGGCGTATAGGTAAATACGTTTTGTTTGATAAATGCGAAATCGAAAATGGGTACGGTTTGTGCTATTAATGTTACTGTTTGAACTGCTGTCATATAAATGCATGCATGCATGACATAATCGTTTAGGTAGTTATTTTTATGCGTTGGCAATAATCACCTAGCTAAAAGTAGTCACCGTCAACGACATGACATTCGTTTCCTACTCTCTGTCATGTTCATCATCCATAACCCCCAACATGAATCTTTACAGGGACAGGAAAGACTTTTTTAATTTATGCTTTGTTCGCATTAAGATTGAGACTTGAGTTAATTCACAAGTTTTCACTACGGAACGAAATGAGATTACTTTCTACTTCTTACATGAATATATATGTATATGTTCTTAACAACATCAGTGTCTTACCGTCGTCCATCCATTTAATCAAAAGATGTGTTCCATTCATGCAGAAAGCAACCCAAATATTGTTTGTCGCTTGTAGACCAGAAGGGACAAAAAAAAGTAGAAAAAAGATTTGGCTTGACGAAATGACATTTTCAGTTTGGAATGAAAGCTCTCTCCACTCAACAGACACTTTCACTTGTCTCCTCGCCTCTCGAGACGTTTCCTCTCTCTCTCTCTTTCTCACATACACACACATACAAAAAAGGGAGCTTTTCAATGTGTGAATATTAAACGCACGCTGACTGACTATTGAAAAGGTGACATGACCGGTTTATAATGGTTGTCTGAAGACGTTAGGAAAGTGATATTGATCACTGAAGCAATAATATCCTCTTTCTCTCTGTAGAGCAGCTCATGGGGATGACGACAAAAACAGTATTAATGTGTAGAAATATATATTTATGCGTATCTTCTCATGTGTTATTATGATCAAGGCGAATTGTGTTCAAAGGGAACATTAGCTACACACACTCTCTCTCTGGCTCTTGCATTCTTTTTCAAAACTTTTCGAGTAGTACGTAAAGTTTGTGCTTTTCATCTGAAACATTAGTGCTTTGTGGAATAGAAAATAAGTACATAAAAGCATTCTTCAGTCTGGATTAGTTTATCATCCTATCAGGGCTCACAGTATGGTCTCTTATAAACGACTGCAAGGAATACCTCCGTAGATTCTCGACAATATTAAAAACAGATTTAGAATGGATGGATGAATAAAATACTTGCTACGATGATAGACGGCTTCGGAATAAAAGCGATATCTGATATCGACTTAAATTGCGTATTTGCGATGTATGCGTATTCCTTCGCGAATCAATATGCTACGTACGTATATACCGACAGGGTTCGTTTCAAATACATGGATATGGATCGTCGTAGTATTGCTTACAATTTTCTCCAGAGGCAGAAATGAAGAGGAAGGATGAATACAGATTTGTAGAGTTTCGTAAATTCATGGATACATGCAGATTCAAAAAATATGTAGAGAAAACCCATTTATTTCACAACTAAATGCTGTTTCTCTTCTGTGTAGCACATAAATTAGCAAAAAACGTCACATAACAAGTAAGTAGTATGCAGGCAATGCCGAAATAGCTTTTCTTTTTCAGATTTCTTTTCTGAAATTTCAGCTGCTTCTCTGCTGCAAAAAATATGGGATGGGATGTAATGTTGGAATAATGATATAATGTGTCAGTTTATGGACATTATGGAAAGATAAGTTTATGTCGGTGTGATATGATGGCATGGTGGTGGTGGTGGTAGATGGTGGCAGAGACAGTGGAGACGAAGGATATAATAAGATGGTATGAACGATATTATGAAATTATCTTTGTCGTTCTCCGAACAATTCTACTGATCTTGCCTACTGATGTTATTTCCATAGGCAAACATATAGGATATAGCAGCAAAAGCTGTTGTGCTCACGCCCGTTAAAGGATTTTCCACTTTGGCTCCTGTTGTCTTTGCATATTATTAAAGATACTTTCCTAAGTATATGGGACAACGCTGCTGCTGCCTGAGCCTTTTAAATGGATAGGTATAGAGAGAAGATGAGTGAGGCACTTTTCCACTTGAACTGCGTGTGCACCCAATAATGCCATTATTCTCTTATGCCATGATGATTCTCAAAATGTGACGAGAAGAGAAGAAAAGGGGGTCGTTTTTTGCCATGCTGGTTTGGCTAGAGAAACGGATGCTAAAAACTAAACTGCTGTTGCCATCAGACAGGGATACAAATAAGGTGAAGAGGCTCAAAACGACAATTCCAAGTGTGTATGTAGTGGATGAAATGTGTGTCTTTTCGCATTACCGTGTCGTAGTAATAAGCAAAGGGTGAAAAGAAGTGCATGAGGTACAGCAAGTTGAACATTTTCTCAGTATGAAATGCCAGAAGGAATGATCATGATGCTACGTCTACCTTNAAGGAATGATCATGATGCTACGTCTACCTTTCTCTTTTTTTTGAGAGAGAGAGGGAGAGAAATAAAGAAAGAAAGTGAGCCCGATGAATATGTATGCATATCAGTCGTTGCTCAAGCGAAAGAGTTTTGACTGGCTTTATTGCACGTGAACGGTCATGCATGGCTTGGACGTTCGTTCATGAAGAAGAAGAAGAAGAAGAACAGTGAAAGAGTTTTTAAAGAGTTATGCGTTGTGGCAGGGAGCTTTACACATGGACATATAGGATAAAGTGATGGTAGTGGTAGTTCAAGTTAAGTTGCGACGATCGTTATAGTAGTAGTAGTGCAAAGGGCGTGAAATACTCTGGGTTCCATTTTCAGACGTTGTAACAGATAGTGTCATTTAAGTGACACCTTGAGATGTTTGCGATCCTCGGCTGCTCTCTTTGCTCTATTCATTCTTCTGCCATTATAAGAAAAACAGAAGAAACATGAGAGAAAAAAAATGTATGGAGATTGTTAGGGAATACGGAACGCAGATACGAAAAGTCGTCTTGGCTAGGTATATTAGTATGTATATTATTATTATTACAACGAGAGGAGGAGGGGGAGGAGGACATAGATGATGACGACAACGAGTCGCTCAACCGCCTCCTCTCTCTTCCACGGTTGGTGGTACGAGTGGAAAAGTCTTAACTTTTCTTATAAATTAGCCCATGAAAGAAATTAAGTTTCTTTTCTGAAAGGAGAAACAGAAAACTCTGCTTGCTTATGTGTGCGGCTCTTTCTCTCTCTTTTTTTTTTCCTGTGCTACTTACTATTCCCGATGGCACACGTATCCTCGTTTATATTCTTCAACGGGGTTACGTTACTTTTTTTCTCTCTCTCTCTCCTTTATACATACTTGGGACAGGGAAGCTAAGCGGTGTCGGCCTTGGTAGGATTGGGAGTCTTATTGGAATTGTTGCTGTAGCACATCATGATCATCATGATGATGATCACCCCCATTCCATGTGTACGTCTGTATACTTAAACTTAAACGTACAAAGTTTTCCGTCTTTTGAAAGTTGGCTTCAATGTTGATACTTTTACAGTCATAGTATAACACTTGTGTGTGTGTTTTCTCCTCTGACGTGCCCCGTTAAAACACCCTCTGGGAATTCAGACTGACTGACAATGAGGGAGCGAGCTTGTAAATATACACTGCATAGGTAGCTACTACCTAAAATGTATGTATGTGTTTGTGATTCTCTCTTGCATTACCCATTGTCATACAATGTGACAAGCAAAGTTTAGAGAATGGAAAGAGAGAGAGAGAGACATACATAGGAAATAATAATAATAAAAGAGTCACGAACAAAACAAATCTGCTTTTCAAGAAAGGAACTGAAAAGAAAACAGGGCTTGCTCCACTATGTACTTGTTATTGTTTGCTTGAGAAAGAAACGCAGCAGTAACGAGAGAATGTACTACTACTTCTAATAATAAAATGCATGAAGTTTATTTTACGCTCTAGACGCAAAACGAATCATTGTGATGTTGATGTGATGTGCTGGCTGACAGTTTAATAGCTTGGATTGGCGTTAGAATGCGAATGTACAATGAACTTGACGATGACGACGCTCAATAAAGTGTTTAGTTGATTTGTAAGATGATATTATTACACAGCAGTTGCTGTGCTATAAATCGACGTGGTTGGTGTAAAAACGAACGTGTATTATTTCGCTGTGATAATAATGCACACATTTGGTTGAACTTTTAATAGCATGTCAAGCATTCCAAGTATTTTCTAATGAAACGTTGGATTGTTAAAAGGGGAATGTCCAATGTCCCTTCTCTGTGTGTGCACTACCACATACACGACGACTAACAAGCAAGAGATGTTGCTGACTAAGATCGTTGCTGGTGAAAACGATCGATATAAATAAAATGTTAGAAAGCAAAGAGAAACATAATGTATAAATTGTTTGTTTTCGAGTAGCCGTACTTGCAAAATCTTACTACAAACAGCATTAGCTAGTCGGTACAGAAGGAATATCATGCAATTTGAAGAAAAGTATGGTCATAAAAGTATGAGAAAGCCAGAATCCAATGAGTTTCACTTTTACTTTCCATATATGATTCGATTTGATATGAAAACTTTTTGATAACAACGGCAACTTTTAGCTCTTGACGTGATTGAAGGATTAGAATTCGGCGGGGAAAAACTGCACAAGTATTAATAATATGTAAAGACTTTTGCAAGTTTGCCAAGATGATGTGACACGAACAAGATATTACAAAAGCTAACGTCATAAGAGTAAATATGTGAGCATCGTTATCATTATTGTCTTTATATCATCTTTTTATCGACAGATTATACATAGTGAGGTATCATAATACTTGTTCATTTTATGCAGATCCTAATGAAGTTTGCTTGCTTAACAAGGAAACTTTAAGGTGGTTTTGGCACTCTCACACTGTGAACATCACAGTAATTTTTTTCCACTTTTATTATTATGAGTATTATGAAAAGTTGTATTTTCTGGAACAGTAGTAGTAGTGGAGAAAAGAAGCGACACATGCACAATTACAAGCACTTTACTGGAATCTTTCGTAGAAATAATTATTATTATTACCTTACTCTTATTCCTCTTTTTGGTATGAAAGCGGGAGCGAAAGCGAAAAAGTGAAAGTCAGCATAAAAAATTTCTTGTGACAGGAGTTATAATAATAAAAGTTGTGATGGGTTGTTGTTTATGAAAGAAGAAAAGGGAAAGTTCTTTTATAATTGTGCTGTGTGATTTCTTCACTGTATTTTTTGCAAATGTAATTTGCTTATCCGTCCCGAAAGAAAATGGATTCGTTCTCTCGTTTTGTTTTTTTTCTGAAGCAACAGACGTGTGCACTGTATATACGTGCATAGACTATTTATTGATGTGGCCCGTCTAACATTTTAACTTTTTTTGTACTGTTATGCAAGCTAGGTAGAATGGAATGGGGAAATGTGAAGAAGTACTTGAGAATTATGCCATCTTGAATGCAAAATTTTTTCTGCATACATTTACGATTTATACGTTTTGATGCTGTTTTTTCATAGAATAATTTTTCAAGCATTGTTAGTGCAAAATGACAAAAATATATAACAAAAGAGTGGAGATTTTAAGGAAAATTGTAATATATGCATATGTGTTGAGAGTTTTTAATGACTTTCTGGTTTTATCCTTCTTCTCATTTTGTTGAGCCTCTTCGTTTGCATCTGTTTCACATCATCTTTACACTGTGCGAAGTTTTGGAAGACAAATGGACTTTTTACTGGTGGAAGATGGAACGATGTTATTCTCAAAAAAAAATGTGAGCAAGAAGGAGTGAAGGCAGCAGGCAGACATCTAATAGTAAAAAGATGGAAAAAATACGAAATGGATGAAAAAAATAAAAGAAAAACTTACTCCTGTGTATTTTGTGGATTTAGTGCTGATAGCAGAGTCTTACGCTTATGTAAACTGGTATAAATACACTGCACATATATATAAATTTATTTTTGTTGTATGCGCCTACGTATATGGAAATATTTAATTCCTTCTGGCGAATTCAAAATATAATATGGCTTATGTTACTAAGAGTTAGAACATGAGCACCACCACTCTCTTTGAGCAGCTAGATGAATAATATTCGAGCAAGAATTAAGATTTTTCGGATGGGAAAGTCAAGTTTAATTAGATTAGAAAGATGAAATGTGAGATGTCTTCCGAGCTAACAGACACGAGAAGAGAAGAAAGTAGATTCACAAGATTAAAAGCATATATATATATATGGCAAAGGGAAACCAAGGAAAAACAGTTGAAACAGATACATTAGGACATTATGTGTATTTCTGGTAAAATTACTAAAGAGAAAATAATATAGAGAAAGAGAGAAATGGCAGGAAGAAAAAAAGAAGATGTTGAGCTGTTGAAGGCAAGGCAAGGGGGAGAGAGAATGGGAAAGCGTGTGAGCGTGGGAAGGAAGGAAATAAAGAGGACGTGTCGCTTGCAACCATTCACTGTGGTTGATATATGAAAGAGTAAAGAGCAGTTAGTTGAACCACCATTGCTGTAGTATTAAATTTGGCGTATTATATTTCAGGGGTGGTGTATATTTGGCGAGTAGAAGGCATATTTTTATAGGTATATGCTTGTTTAGGAATATATGTAGCTTAAGATAAGAAACAAAAGGGAAAGAAAAGTTGAGGACGACACGACGACGACGATGATGATATCCAGTGAGAGCCAGCAAAAGCGCCTTTTCTTTCTGTTTTCTGAGAACATTTACTACTTATGAGAATGAATGTTGGACGTAATGTATGTTTTAATACATCTGTATCTGAGTAGCAGGCAACCAGTGAGCTAGAGAGAGAGAGAGAAAGTAAGCAGACTAAAAAGGGAAGACTCAACTTGTCTAAAATTATTGGCATGGATAGCAGCACACACACACACACATACACGCACACATTAAGACAGATACAAAGAGAGACAAGCAGAGTCACACACAACTTTTGTATCACTTGTAACTAATTTAGATAGAGGCTTGACATAATATACGGCTATTTGGTGAAAGTAAGAGGGATCCAACTCGTTTAATATTTGTCATTAGGAGTTGGGAACAGGAAAAAAAGGAATGGCAGAGGAACAGAGAAGAAAAAGACTTTGAAAAGAAGAGTTTTGGGAGAAGTAAGGAACTTGTGTAGGTAGAGACGCACGATATGATGCTGGTGTGTTGATACGAGAGATAATTTACCCCTTGAATCCTACTCATCTGGGGCGTTCTGTTTATGAGAACGACGGGAGAAGGTGATTGTACGTACAACCTATCCATATAGATCATATAAAAATGTGTACATACCTTGGTAGGTATGTTTTGTGTCTTTTTGAGGATGCCTCTAGGAGGAGAAGCACTAGCAAAGCTTGGAAAACTTACTTGGTACTAGTCACTGAACTGGGTGAGATCAAGGGGTTTTAGAAACTCACAAGAGGAGAAGTGACATGAAAAAGAGAGAAAGGATGGGAAAGTGGGGATGGAGAAAAAAAAGGAAAATGTTTGTTGAGAAAAAGTATAAAAAAAGAATTGAAGCCGAGTGAAGCCGCCAACTGCTGACATATCTTTGATTAAGTACAGCAATGTGTGCCTCTTCTTATTAGAATTTGAAATGAAGAATGAAAGAAAACGAGTGGAAAGGGAAAAGGATGCATATGCATTATTTAACTATTTGTCCGGGCATATGTAGATACGTGGTATAAACATACTGAAGGGATTTGTAAGTTTAAGTGGAGAAAAAAAGAGTAAATTAGAGTGGAATAATCCTGCCAATTTGTGCTAATGATAAAAGATGAATGAATAGGATATGCTGTTCCTTTATTAATAGTTTGTAAGTATGTACGAATTTGAGCTGGTGGATGGACATGCATTTATATAATTTATTGGGTGTATTATAAATGCCCTGCAGAGAAAGTTATAATATGCAGCAATAGTATCATATGAAGTGAAAATGTTTTGAGACTTGTAGAGGACTCGGTCATAATAAATTTTTTAAACGAACCTGTAAAGAGTTGGGCCATGTGATTAAGTCTCGTAAAAAAATACAAACTCACCATATTCCTTCATCACATTTCAGCATAGCATATAAGATATATGTATCATCATGAGAAGCTATTAACTCTTGAGCTAATGAAATTTTCCAATGGGTAACTCAATTCATAAAAGGTCTCAAGAAGTAAAGTGTGTTTTTAGAGGAAAGGAAAGAAATTGTGTGCTTGTGTTTCGGGAGGGAGAAAGAGAGAGAAGGAGAGAAAGAAAAAAAAGAAGGAGAGGACTTGTTAGATCTTGTTAAGGCTGATTAGGTTGGAGGTTGCCAAAGGTTTATATAATTTTTCTGTGTGTAGAGGAAGGCAGGGAGGGAGACGGGAAAGGGTAAAATGTTAAAAGTGGAATATATATAAGCTTATTGGAATATGTGGCGATGCGGTGATCGTGGTAGAAGGATCCAGCTG
>JAHZMZ010002198.1:0-16716 GCA_027743805.1 Lepidocyrtoides sp. E14 | reverse complement strand
ATGCTGGTTGAGTCAAACAACAACAGCTTACTTTCATGGTTAATAATAATAATTAAATAAAGAAAAGTAACATTGATCAGGAAATAAAAAAACGTGCTGGTGTAGTATATTTCCATTTCCAAATAAAACAAACAATGAAATTAGAACCATAATATGAAATGGAAGTAGTTTTGCACTACAGAAAATAAACATTATTATTATTATTATTATTACACTATGGATTATACACTATATACCCGATTTGTCTCATAAATAATATTACGTCAGACAGCATGCTATACAAGAGAATATCTTTTTGTCACATTTAAATAAACTAACAAGAAAAATGCATAGCCAAAGAATGTTAAATTAGAACATCATCAAAGTCTGACTGATGATTAAACAGTTACACAGTCAAAGTAAACGTGAAGTTTGTTAGGAGATTCTATCACAGCAAAAGTTGCATATCATATATGTATGTATTTGAAGCTTAAATTATACCTCGGAAGAGGTCACATGTAAATGTAGGATTGGAATTGAAATTAATAATAATTGATGGCAATATAATGTTTCCAGTTTAACATAGTTCTGTTCAGTCAACCAACGCAATGAGACAAAAACATTCTGCAACTCGTACTGTTCATCTCTTGTCTTATTTGTCAAACAGAAGCATCTCCTTGTCCTACAGTCCCAGTTGGTAGTCCGTCATTCCACGCCATTCCAGTTTCAATTCTCATCGCCTCTTCTATCTTACTAACTAACCACTGCGAAATGTAAGAAGAGTTTCGCTGTTACACCAATACATAGCAATAACACCACAAAATATTATTAGAAATTATTGCCATTGTCGCAATCAAATGGGGAAAATTGACTCGACTAATGGAACTTTTATGCTATACATGCAAAATTAATACATCGTTCAGGCTTTGTCTACCAACAAGAAGCTCTACTAATGATTGTATTGTCTGATATAGTATGATATTTACCGTTGCAACTTCCGCACTGTAGATTGGCACCAAAAGCTGCTTAGATTTGGATACTTTGAAAAGAACAATTTTTTTCACCATCTCTTGTTTCAGATGAAAGAGCAATCCGCGCTCCACAATTTCAGGGGGACTAGCAAAGTCCTCCCAAATGTGGTTCCATTCCGTCTAAATTAAATGAAAAATTATAGCGATGCGGTCAGGCAACTCAAGATAATAGTAATAATGATAAAGGGAACATAAAATAAAACAAAAAGTTAAAAAGCGTTAGTTAATGAAAAAACGTCCTTACCGCCCACGTGCCAAAAAGTTCATCACGCTTCAAATACAGTATTCGCCTGTTTGTCACAAGCAGAACGTAAACCCCATGTGGATTAATCAGAGCATGTGCAACGTAATTGTCCGTACTTGCATACTTTCCTTTTTCCAATTCCTGTATATATGTTTTTATTATTTTTGCATTTAAATAGGTACATTTTGGAACATATTATGTGAACACAGAAATTCATGATTAAACAGACTAATTTAAAGCTATCAAAGAGAGATGAAAGAGAAGATTGAAAGCACAGAGAGCCAAGAAAAGAGTTCACCAAGAGCTTAGTCGGAAACATTAAACATACAAGTTTGGAGCTCAAGCCTAACATCAAAATCATTTTCTGGTGAATTGTCGTGACTTACACTTAATAACTGTACACCTTCTGCCTCGTGACATATGTAAGGTTGCAAAATTGTATCCGCAGGAATGTACCTCGGAGGTCTTAACCTTTTCACGTCCTCCACTGCTGAAGTCGCCCTGTTTCAAACAATAACTGTATAGAAAAAATTGGGAGTGAATTTTAAAATCAAAAATAAAATGTATCTGGTTCCATCCGTACTTTTTAACTGCGTCGAATGATCCACTAGCAAAATCTACAACTCCAGCTGCTGGTCTTACGACCAAACCCACAGTACCTTTCAGGGCACCTTTTAGGAATCCAAACGCACCCTCTTGTTTGCATCCTTCAATAGGTTTAGCCACAACTCCTGCAACGCCTTCGTAAAAACCCTAAGCCACCACAAAATATTGCATTTTTGGCTAAAATTAAAAAATAAATGCGGTAATCCAAAAGTCATTTGCAACACTATTTAATTATAATAAATAGTTTTGTTGCAGACCTTTTTTGTAATGTGATGAAAAAATTTTGACAGAGACAAATCTATTCAAAAGATATAATTCCTGATACACACATGAAATGGTTCGTAGAAAAATGCTTCTACGCCTTTTGCTACTCCCATAGCAAGACCGTACGGATTTCCAATCACATCAAGTCCAAAAATAAGAACATAAAACTGTCGAAGTCCTTGAGAAATATAGTGCGAAGAAACTTCAGACTGAAGTTGATCAGAAGCTAAGAAAGTATGATGAAGTTCAAAACACGCCAATCTGTTGCAAACGGTAAGAAGGAGGTATCAAAGTTACTATTTCCAACGTTGAATAAGAATGAATCAAGTTTACTAATTTAAATTTTTCCTACTTAAATATGACATCTTGGATTTCCGTTAGCGTGACTCCCAAACTGGCAATGATTAATTTCAACAAGTGATTTGAAATGTTTGTCGATCCCACCATGGAAAAACTCAAGTGAATCTTTAGTGGTGAAAAGTGGAGGTAATCGTAAAAATGCTTTTGTCCTTGGGAAACGATTTGACGAGCAAGAAAATCATCAAGTGATATACAGGCTTCGTCATATTCCTTGAGATACTTATCTTTCTGCAAAATAAAAGTATTTCAGTAATACAATTCATTGCAATTGTCGTCTTGTATTGTACAACAAGACAAAAGTCATTTTTAAAAAATTGTTCAAACTAACCCATTCATCGTTAGTTATGGCGTTTCCGACCAAAAGCTCCACCAATGCGTTTACAAATTGTATGTCAACTCTGACTAGAAATTCCTGAACAAGGATTTTGAAATATTTGTATTGCACCACGTATGAATGAGAACTAGTCCTCTGCATTATGCTGATTTCCACAAATGGTTTGTGTGCCGCATCTACATGCAATATCAGATTTGTTAGTAAAACCAGCCTTTAAACTTGGTAGAATTGAACTCTTTGAAAAACTGAGACTTACCTAAGTGGATGACTGTCTTGGGTGGTTTTACAGGAGCCAAAACCACACGGAATATACTATCTGGCAACTGATTGTCTATCTGAATTCTATTTAGCTTTGCATGAATTTGAGTTGAATGAGGAAGTGTTTTATAGTTTAACCATACACCCGTTTGAAACACCCGTCTGATTGTTGCAGGGTGTGGTTTAATCGAGCGCATCAGATAAAAGTCCACCTGTTCACAATAAAAATATTCTAATGATGATGATGATTCTACTAGTTACAGCCAATACAATTCGACACAAGTTGTACTGAAATTAGCACTAGTTACGTTTACCTCTAAGCCAGAATCAAACTGAATCAGAGATTTCACCGTTTTTGAAATTGCTTTATGATTCAAGTAATTTTGGTAAGCTGCTTCAACTGCTTTGGAATCATCCATTGCTAGCGGTTTGAATCGTTTTCGTTTACCATCTTTACATTGCTCCCATACAATGTCAGAACTGGTCAAAAGGAATGTTTAATATTCAACGGTGTGTTTGAATCATTTACATGCTTGAGTCTTGAACTTTTAGTGGAGTTAACTGTGACCCAATTACCTTGCTATCCTCATATACATTATTTCCTTCAAGTTTTCATTGTCTACTAACGACAGTCCAAGACCATGAAGTAGTACATTGTATTCTGCAATTGGAATTTCAACTTCCCGCGTTTGTAACATTTGAACAACTCCGGAATCCTCAATGAACAAAAGACATCTCTGCGAACCGTCGAGAAATGATATCCAGAAATATTCCTTCCGGTCACCCTTTTTAGAGCCTTCTATTTCAAATTGACCGCAGCCATCCTATTTATAAAAATTCAAGGTTGTTGTAAAACTCATACTTCAAAAGAAGGAACGCATCCACCTTTTTTAAGGTTGTGTTTTAACATTACCATCAGTAAATTATTCACTTGACGTAGCTTTTTTGTATCCTTCTTTCCAGCTGGCCACCATTCTAACATCCTTGAGCCCAAGGGATTCTTCCAGGTAAAATATTGACATTGTCCAGCAGGCAAGTTACTAAACATAATTTTATTACATCAATTTTTTGAGTAAACACGCAACAACAACAAAGGTCTGACTATATTATTATTATGTTGTATGCAATTTTCATACCCAAAAGTGATTACTTACAAGATTTCGTGATTGTCACGTTCAGTGAATTCAATCTTCAAGTTGTGATACTTATTAATCAAAAGAACAGGAGCTTGACCAAGAAAGAATTTATCAAAGAGGATTGACGTTTTAGATTCAGTAAGACAAATGTCAACATGAAGGCCACCGTACTAGAAATCAAAAAAAAACAAAAACCGAGCATATGACATAAACTCATCAACTGATAATAAAGCATAATATGAATGTATTGGAGTAGAATTTACATAGCATAGTACAATTAACTTACTTCATTAGCTAATTGAAGCAGAGTATGCTCAACAATGTCGTATCTAAAGGGTTGAGTTACATTACGTCTCTTCAAAATTTTCACCGCAGCCTTAAGGTGAGGTGTCTGACTTTTGGGCCAAAATGGAACACATTTTTTACTGGGTACTTCTATTTCATCGTCAGGTCTGTCCACTTCAATCGCGTAAACACTGTATGGACATTGATTTGAGAGATAGAACCGAGGGGTAAAAATAACATATCTGGTCAAACCCCAGCTACTCATTTGAATTTCCACGCCAATCTATAGTAAAGAGACACATTAAGTTAACTTGTAAAAATTCCCCAAAAACATAATATTCACAACAAATAAAAGCAGAGTACAAGTGAGGCTCTTACCTGGAAATTCTGAAGTGGAGATTTACATGTAATGGATCCAGCGCTTCCAGCAGCATCCAGAGCAAATTTTTCAGACCAATCTGTTGTTCCACTGGTGTTTTGGACGTGCATATCCTTCACTTTAACATGTGCTGCCTTTTTCGAAAAGAATGCTTTTCCAGAAAATGAAAACATAACAGGGGTTTCCCGCTTCTGAGGATGTAGTATCGTTCAGCACAAATTGACAGGAGATTTATAAGTATAAGCAAACAGCATGGCACTGTTTTAAAACGAGCTGCTCGTTTCCAAACCTTATAGACAAGTTGCAGTCCTGTTCGATTGATCATCCAAAATGGACAGTATACGTGAAGAATTATCTCCTCGTAATTACTCTCTCTGTGTATTCCTAACGTGATGAATTCACGTGGATCTTCTTCAGACATGAATGTCCAAGCTGACATATCATGTGTGGCTTTGTTTATGGTTACTTCGCATTTCCACGACTGCTCATTATAGTTAGGAATCTGGAATTTCATTCATGATGATATAGTGTGTGTAACTAAAAAAGACTAGTAAATTTTATCAAATCTAAAAAATGTTTTTTTAAACATAAACCTTTAAATACAAGTGGTAGGTATCATCCTTTCCAACAATTAGGTTGGTAATCTGAATGACACTTCCTCGCTCAGCTATCTTAATCCTGTGCTCACGCTGATCAATATAATAGCCAAGTGAAGTAGGAAGAAGATTGTCCAACACAACAGGTGGTTTCAAATAAATAAAACAGCATTGACTGGCAATATTCTTTCGATTGGAGCATTCATGAAGTGCCTGTTTTGCCATTCCCACCACCTAAAAAATGATCACGGCTAGTGTAATTGCAATAATCTTTCATCCACTGGTACGAGTTTTTCTACTCGAGAAAAAGAATTTGCAATATCCATTATTATTGTAGTTGACTTACACGAATATGAAAATCATCATGACCTGGGCTCCTGTTTGAAGTACTTAGTTGCTTTACTACCTGTATTTCCCTAAAAACATCGTCCCACCTAAATGGCTGACTCGTCACCGAGTAGCTGAAATCAATCATTGCTTATTATTTCTACTAATCAAAATTACCGATTTAAAATGAAAAGCCGAAAACACTGACCCTTCTGGTGCAAAAAATACAGCGCAGCTTTCAGTATATGTACAGGGAATAGGTAAATTGAAAAAGTTGTCCGGTTGAGCAGTGCCTGCAAGTTTGGCAGTTTTTCCGTCCGACATGTAGTATACATCGACAGGAACTTCCAAATCATTTATCACCTGTACAACTCCACGGAGTGTCACTACTTTAGAACAGTCCTTCACACCAATATCGCAAATTAGTCCGTAATGTCCATGATCGGTATGTCCTTTAAGAGGAAAGTAACGTTTGGCGGATCGGTTGACAGGAATAGCACTTTTAAATTCAACTTCAGGGATTTCAATCGTTAGCAAACGATCTGCCTTCCCTTCTTGTTCTCGTAGAACAGACGTGTGATGTCTTGTCAAGTCCGTATCCTCAATAAGACCCAGATTAATGAATGTTCCATGTTTCAAAATCACCTCCTCGTACTCCATTCCATTTTTAATGAGCAAAAAGGGTCCTGGCTTTCCCTTTTCTTTGAGGTAAAGTTTCAGGTCCATTCCAGTGTGGTTAACTATACTATACGGAGCTGTTGAGACCTCACGCTGTGAAACGAGTTCTTTCACTGCAGATGAAAAGTCTTGGCTAATTATATTTATAGCATTTAAAGCTGTCTTTGTAACAGTCAGTTCCAACACATCCTACAAAGATGGATAATTTTGCTATAAAACAGCTGTACTGTTTGAAGTAAAATCAAGTGCTTCTGAATCGGAAGAGTCGAATGCGAATCTTACATTGGATTGTAATAGCACGGTTGTGGTGGTGGGACTAATAGCATTCGTAGGAGTTGAAGCAGGCGATGTGGTGCTAGGTCCGACAGTGTACTCAAACAGGACCTCCCAGGGCTGATGAGCTACCCTACCATGATGACGTGTCTCTACAGGCTCAATTAAAAATTCCCACATACCAAACATTGCATTGTAGTAGGCTGCCTCCAACTTCATTCGTCCAGCAACTTTCATCTACACAGTAAAATTATTCATTGAATATAAAATATTTTGTCAATGATAGACTGGGTTCAACAACCAAATTCGTACATTCTTTGACCAATCGAACACTTGTAGATCAATATCCGTTTCTATCAGCATAAGAGGCATTGTATTGTTTTCATTTCCAGTCTCAAACGTAAACACTATGGCTCCTGACTCCAAAACTAGTCTTTCGTTTGTCTCAAGATCTTCAGCATATGTAGGCACCTTAGGTTTATCTTCAAAAGCAAGAGCATCTTGGCCGACTTCATACCATGCATCTATAAATTAAATAAACAAACTAAACTGAGTAAACTCATGTTATTTTGAAAAACATGTAATAAGTGGCAAACAAGACATATAGATTATGACCTGGTCGCAAGAACCAAAAATCTTGACTTGCTACATCTTTCATATCCCACGCATTTGAATAGTTTTCGAGTTCCTTTTCTTCTGCAGTTTCATCTGCAGACGCCCCAATCGAGCCAAATATTTTGGTGAGTAGCTCAACTGTACCCGCTGTCAATCGTATGAAAATATTAGAAATGTTAACATCAATCAACGAGCCAGTAATTTGTGAACAGTTCCAAACTACAGTCACAGACATGGGACTGATAACCTAGAATAAATTAACAAGAGGTACATGAAACAAAAAAAATATTTATCTATTATCGTTAACTATTAAACCTGCACTGATATTTTTTTATACCTCAGCTGCAGAGTTTTCCCTCACAGCAGGGTCATAAATGCATGACGTCAGTTTCAAATTACTTATTGTCCCCATAAAATTTGACTTGCCATCAGCATCTGTCTGCTTGAATACTACTTCACACTATAAAAATAATTACGAAATTGTACTATAACAATAAGATCAGTTGAAAAGATATATTATAGTTGAAAAAAACCTTACATTCAATAAAAGAGCTTTTGTGTCTAGCCTCTCCATTGTTTCTACAAGGATTATTTCTGTTGCCGAAAAGTTATAGAAAGCATTGTAGGTTTCACTAACAGGAGCTTCATCTGGCAGGGAATCTCCAGGTTTCATGGCTGTAATTTCCCTAGCTGGAGCAGGGTCGACTATGAAAAAGAAACGAAACAATGAAATAACCAAACGATGAAACGTCATTCAATTTAAATCTGATTTGTTCAATAACATTGCATCAATATTTCCTACCTGCAATCGTACTTGGTTCCAGACGAAGAGAAACGTCTTGCTTTGGTAATTCTGCTACTGGTCCAGTCGTTTGAAAAAACCCTAGGATTTGTAGAAGATAGTCCAGAGCGAGAACAAGTGTTAGGCTGGTAGTTTCAATTTCCACTGTGAAATATTCAAATTCATAACGTCAAACGAATATAGCTAATACACAATGCAACATGTTGTACTTATACATAATATTCCATGCAAAAAAAAAATTTCAACGCATACTAATGGTTCCACTCGTTTCAGACGATTTATAGTTGAATTTGAAAACAGGTTCGATGCCGTCAGAAGTATTACTCTGCTGATTAACTTTCCTTTGAATTAAACTTTTTATAGCTCTTGTACCAGGACGAATATCCAAGAGTGAGACGTTTTCTATAGTCTTTAAAAATTGATACATAAGCTTCCAAAAACAACCCACATAATCAATTAACTTGCTGTTGGCTTACAATGGGGCATATCATGCTCTGGTCGTTGAAGCTCTCAAAGTTTACGTTGACGTTTTGCACGACAACACTTGCAAACGAAGCAGCATCATCCCTCTCAACAACGCCTTCTTTTTCTTCCTGTTTATTGCCAGATTACTATGCATTAGACCAACAATTGTGTTTTTTCTATGCAGTAAAAAATTGAAACATGAAACATTCCAGTGTTCCAAACTGCTTACCAACTTGAAAACTCCCTGCTTGTACATTACAAATTCTAACTGAGGAACCATAAAGTACGATTGCATTTCTATGTACATTTCAGCTTTTGAAGAAGCGGCAGACAACAAGGTCCTCATACTATCCTTTTGCGTAGCGTCAATAGCTAAAAATGTTTATTTATAAACTTTTTAGAAGATTGAGGGGAGAAAATATTTCACACATTTTATTTCTTTGAAAAATTGAATTTTGTCAACCTTTTGATTTAGATTTCCGTTTTCCAGGTGCACCGCCTCCAGCTTTGGCTTCATTAGCAGCTGCAACTTGCGAAGGAGTTGGTGCTATGATATTTTCAAAAATACACCCCAACATTAAGTCATAGTCCTCGTTACTCATTCTCATCTAATAAAAAAAAATTGAAACCAGTCAACATTTTAACCTTCACAGGATCATTCAAATTTTTGAATTTAAAAGTTTAGCTTACTGTTGCCGTACGAATTGTCCCCTTTACAGCATATGCAGGAATAGCTCGATACCAATCGGCACTCATATTCCTGTCAATCCATAGCTTGCAGTTGACGGGCTCCAACATTAGAACTTCTGATTTCATATGCTGCTTTACTTTATCAAAGAATATCCTAAAATTTCAATGAGGTAATAGATTAGTAACACATTTGCTTCGACTGCTAGTAGTAACATGACTGTTCACTGTTCACTGTTAATGTTGTCTAACCGAGAAACTTTGATGTTCATTAAGTTGATCTCCATTCTGTCAATTATTATGTACGATTCGGCTTCATTCACTTGCGTCTTGGAAAACATGTTCTTCAAAACCAAATGCCCTAGATCTGCGAGCAATGCATGCGGACTAAGCTCATTCCTCGGAACAATAACAAGAGGTGCTTTCAAGTTAATATCCAATAGTATTCTACTTGATGCAGCTTGTTCTACATTTTCTTTCGCTGCTGCCGCAGCCGCGGCAGACGCTTCATACATTGCCTCTCTGGTCGTCCCTAGATTTGTAATAAAATCCTAAAAATCCAAAATAAATTAACCAATGACCAAAAACAAAGTTATTACGGCAAACCGGATTAGAATCTTGTACGTATTTGAAAACTTTTATGATTCACTGACCAACACTTCATCCACAAATGGACTTATGTAAACAATTTTTGGACTTCCTGTCTCAATACGAACAGACATATCGTGTTTATCCATATCGTAGAAATTTTTTCCTTTGCTGCCATCATCAAACATCATTACCTTGATATAAACCACTCTGTCTTCATTAACAGCTATAATCTATTCCAAGAAAATGAAAAGTTTGTCACATCCAACATCTAATCCATCAATCCGTTTATAAAACAAGAACAATAAGGTTTTTGCTATTTACATCTTTATACAGGCAGTGAGGGTCCATGTTCTGTACGTGCAAGTTTGTTAATTCCAGCATTATTGACATCTTCCCTGTCTTTTGTATCATGGAGAAATCCATTGAACTCAACACTGCTCTGATCAAGTTTTTCTTTTCATATGACATTTGAACAGTAAGAGACTCCATTTTTGCGTCAATTTGAAGCAAAATGTCTTTTGGATTATTGTGCTTCTTTGCTACGGCGCGTCTTCTTGCTTCCAGTTTCGACACTATTAAATAAAATGTTATGCAATAAAATACCAAAAGTGTTAGAGTGAAGGACCGAGTAACATCGAGATATTATTATCATGAAGTATTTCATTTAGAATACGAAAACATACATTGTGTACTAGATGTCCTAGTTTTCCTTCTGTTGCCGCTGTCATTGGACATGTTTGATCGAATGGAAATCGCATCTGAATTTTGATCCTCATTTTTCTTTGCCGTTTCATCCATGGATTTTGTAACTCTTTCAACTAAACTCATGACGGATCCTATCGCCTCCTGATGAAGTATGACATCCAACGAAGAAATATCTGCCTTTATAGACTGCTTGACCTTGCCGGCAAATTGTGGAGGGCAATTTGGCAGTATCTGAAATGAAAGATGCAGTCATGAATTCTGCACCATTCATTCACGCATTTTTTTTTTGTTTATGTGGAATTATCCAAACTTTTCATTACCGAAAACATGTGCATTTTCAACAAGTATTGTTCACCTCCTTCCGACATTGGTGTCTTTAAAAGATATAATGGTCCTTCCTGATTAGGTATCTTGTTTTGTAAGGCACAGACTGTTAACCCACCTATACCAATATCGATTGCTGTACTGTAAGATTTACTTTGCATTCGAAACTGGAGATGATTCATTTCGAAATCTATTAAAGGCACTTCAGTTTCTTGGTGCTTGCGAGTAAGCCTGAATTTTACAGCTGCAAAATTGAACAAACATGACTTTATGTTAACAGTAACAGTAAACCGTTGCACATACATTTCATAATGACTTTTATTTCATTTAAGTTTGTACGTGTGCTGCATACCGTCAACAGAGAATTTCATAAGCATCTCAATAAATTCCACCACTTTCTTCTCCTTCTTTTGCAAGGCTGAATCATCATATGCAAGCTTGGATAGCGCATATGACTCTGCCACTGCTGGATTCTCTGAAATCTTTAAATAGTAAAATTGATTGAGGTTAATTATTGTTCCTTTTATAATTTTCAGGACTTTCAAGTAATGTAGTCATACTGTATGGAGTCCAGCGACAGGAATAGTTGGGTCATCTTCTTGTGGATACGGTAAAGTAATGAGTAGCTTTACTACTTCTAGCAATCTGTACTCCGTGATATTGAAATCAAGCAACGGTAAGCTAGCGTGTAACTGAAGACGTGGAAACCTTGGATCATCAGGAAGCATCGACTGTTCGAGTGTAACAACAAATTTCTGAGCGAATATCAACGATGTCGGCAACGTCATTCCTTCCGTAGGAGGGAGTTTAGCAATGGCAGAAGAATAATCTTCATTTGGCATAGCTATGAGCACCTACAATATTTAAAGGCTGGACTATATAACTCACCGCGGAATTTGCCATACATTTCTATATATAATTAGATAAGACAGAAGCAATCATTTTGAAACTGCTTCATACCTGAAAATCAATCAGCTCAATGATGAAACAATCGTATGCTAATTTCATCATCGCTTGAAGGTATTTCTCCTCTGATTCAAAGCCTCGTTTGAAACTGCTAACTTTTTCCTTGTTCCAGTTCTTTTCCCTAGGCTTGCTTTTGACACTAATTGTTCCGAAATCAGTGACTAAAACTGTTGTTTTTCTGTAAGGATCATTTGCATGAAAGTGTGAAAATCGAATAAATCCCATCCCAATAATAATAAACACTGGGCGTCAATAATCAAAATCTTTGTTTTCGTACGGTTTCAATACTCCACCGTAAGGAACAAGAAAATAAGGTGCCAGAAGATGAATATCTACTTCTACTTCCCCTCTTGTGTCCAACATGTACTGAAGGCCAGCTGCGGATTGTTCTTTCCATTCATTAATGGTGGACGCTGCAGCCTCTTGCAATCTGCATCAAATAATGATTGCGAAGTCATTAAGCAAATTTTCTTCAATCGTTTTTCTTTTATCTTAACAAAACGACACCCACTTGAATAATTTCGCGTCTTGAGGAACTGTAAAACAACTTATAAGTTTGGCTACAGTTTTACTGTCATAAACAACTTCCATGGGCTTCCCACGAACCATGATTTTCTGATCGACATTGGAATTCAACGGATTGCATTCGTACACAACATTTACTAAACTCGACCCATCCTCAATCATCTTTGACGTTACAATCGCCGGTGGAGAAACGTTATGCGTACTTTGAAATCCAACAGCTGTCAAAGCATTCAATGTTAATTTAACCTTCATCCCACTTTTGACTGGTCTTGTCGAGGCCCTAGATATGAATCAACAAGTTATTGCTTATTAGTATATTAACAAACGCATTATCAAAGCTATCTACTATTTACAAACTGTAAACCTACTCCACTTGTACGTTGTCGATATGCAAATCCAGAATTTTTTTCCCACCGTGGCTCCGACTTTTAAACTCCCTAATATTGGTTGATAGTTTTACCAGCTTAAAGCTCAAGTAATACTCCTCATAGGTATCGGGATAGTCCAAAGGGTGGGCATTTTCAGTATAATCTATTGCATTATATAACTTTTGCTTTTCCTCGGGCGTTAGAGCTTCCTCTACTTTTTCCAGGATTTCATTCATTGTCAAATCATTAGATGACTGCGATGAAGAACCGCCTGAAAGCCATCCACCCCAGCCTGAAAACCAACCACCACCAGTGGCCGTCTTTTGTTTCTCGGCATCTTTCCGTTTTCCTTCCTTCTCAATTCTCATTTCAACCTGCTTTCGAACCAAAGTTATGTTAAAAATGTCTAGCTCCTTTTCACAGTGAGTAAGTGTATTGGTAACGTCAGGTTTGAGTTTCGCCTGGGTTAATTTTTGGTAGTACGCCTAGGTAAAAATTCGAAAGATTGATAAATAACAAAGCACAAAAAATACATTTTAAAATTCCTTGTTCAAACTTATGAAAATTATTTACATTAGCATAAGTTTTACACAGATTTCTGTGTCTTTTCATATGATTCCAATCCCAGTTATTACGTCTCCTCCTGATATCTTCTTCTACAATACATTGGTAAGCATACTTCCACCTACGTAAAAGAGTAAAAATCTTCAAAAATATCATAGGTATCTTTTAAATTTGATGTTTGAATAAACATTCCGAGATATAAAGTTACTAACCAATCTTTATAATGCCCCTCGTGTTCTTTGTGAGGTGGACGATACTTTCTATATAATTGAGCTCGAAACATGAAATCTATGCCTTCTGCCAACTCTATCATGTCTAGAAACTGTAAATTGGTCAATCCTAAAATAAAAAATGATACAATTTGTTGCAATATACAATCTCAACTGACTAGGCAAATGCAAAATTAATTACATCGTAACCTAAAAACGATAAATGTCAAGCATTTTATACGATTACCTAAAGCCAATTCTTCCATTATCACATCAATCCAAAACTTTGGTTTTGAAAATGGCTCANAGGCAAATGCAAAATTAATTACATCGTAACCTAAAAACGATAAATGTCAAGCATTTTATACGATTACCTAAAGCCAATTCTTCCATTATCACATCAATCCAAAACTTTGGTTTTGAAAATGGCTCAACCCCTCTATCTGGACTAGGAGTTAGCGTTAACTTGGCAGTTGAGTTAATGGGACCAAGAACTGCATTTGGTAGTAAAATTCATATAAATATGGAAGCGCAACAAATATCCTTTGATTAACCAAGATATTATCTGTTCATAACAACATATATGTTGTATGTACCGTGAGTTACTTGCAAGTTTTTGGAGACAACAAAGTCTCGTAAGGCAGCCAACATTTCTGCCGGTTTTATATCTGCGCTATTGATCAGGTCAGTTTGAGAATTCCAGTACGCCGATAAGCCTTCAAGTTTGACAAACTGAAAAATTACAATAAATCAGTCGTAGTTAATTAATACACAATTTCCCCTTTCAAAGTGTTTGGAAGTTTTGCCATTACGTGTTCATACTTTGTTGAATGTAGGTGCATTGTCTGTTAAAACAGCAGGTTGCCAATTGTCATCAACTGTTTGCATATAAAGGTTTGTCAATGTGATTCCAAAGCCAAAAGGACTGTTCTGCTTGGTCACATCATCCTCATATCGAACATGGATAGTCTCAATTGTTATCTGAACATTTTTGATTATCTGTGTTATTAATTTTTCAGTGAAGGTATCATCAACTTGTGCTTTAGCGTCACCTACAAACCACCAGAAAATGATAAACTGTTTGGCGTTAGGTAATTGATGGTCGGTTTTGATAACAAGAGAGACTACCTAATTTCTTGGCTTGCTCCTTTCTTCTAATTTCATCGATGCGATCTATTTCTTTTCTTTTGGCATAGTCTGCTGCTTTTTCTTCCGCATCAGCATCGTATTTAACAGCGTACGATGGTACGATTAAGAGAAGAAGATCTTGTAGCTTCAATTCCACAGGGGACGTGTACAAACTTTGCCACGGAATCTTCATAGTTAGAGAACCAAGCTTCCCCACAACTACTTTGAAAGGAACATCCATATCATCTAGTGCTGACGTTTTTAAGAGAAGGTTATGAAGAACAACATCACCTAAAAAATTTGAATGTATGATGTTATTATTATTTGATAGTCTAATTGAAAGTGCGATAAAGTTTGGAACTAAACACATGGCTCAACTGTAACAGACAGCCTACCTCCCCATATTCCAAGTTTCAGCTGAGAAGTATCCAAATTTTCAAAGTAATCGCCCAAAAGGCGATTAAGTAAATCCACAACAATGCTTTCAAACACCATTATGAAGGCAGTTTAGTTTACGAACTGAACACTAGCAGAATTAAAAGTGGAAATCTTAACTACCAAATCACAATACTATTATCTAGCAAAATTATTTGTAAATTTATCCGGGTTCATTCTTATCCATTGATAACAGCATCATATTTTTATCACCAACTCATGGTTGTGAACATTCTAAAAATTTAATATAAATACCAATATGCAAAGCTCACAACGTACACTTTCCCCAAGTCTTTTCAAATTGTAAAGTCGGCAGTACGCAGTTAGTAAATGCACTACGTTGACAACATTAATTAAGGCTCTTTTATTGTTAATTATTATTATAATAAATTACAAACAGAGCAGTAGCGGAAGGAGAAGATTCTGTTAAAGTAATATAAAATACACAGTTAAAAATTTAACCATATAAAAAGGAGTTACTATCGGGAATGTTGTTTTACGCAATATGACTTGTATAGAAGTTGTACCAGTGCTTGTGTTTGTTGAATACCGGACAGAATTGGTATGAATAATATTGCCTGTCCGTGTTAGCCCAACGCTAAATGTCAATGTCCAAAAAAAGATCTGATACTTTACGATAATGATTAATGATGGTTTGCCAAATCGGAAACGCCAATCCTTAGTTCTGACATAAAATAAACAAAAGAAATAATAATTAGTCACATTTTTACCTGCATAAAGCCAAATCATTCCATAAAATATCCACTAAAATTTTCAGTAAAAGTACGCTCTCTATTTAAAATACATAATATACCGCTTTACAGCACCCAAAATGTTGATAATAAAGCCGAAATTGCAGTACACATGCAATTAAATTGCACCCTGTTCTAGTGTTATATAGAATGCAATAAAAAATAAACTCTATGAAATATTTCGCTGCTATAAATATGAAAAACAAAACAGTGAAAAGTAGCTAATACTGATAATAGATATGTTGCTGGTTTTATGTGCTGAATATTTCGTTTTGTTTGTTGGCCGACTCTTGTTAAATAAGCATAAAACGGAATAGATATTCTCACATGACTTCGTTCAATTTTATTTCTTGTGTGATGTTCATAAACAGAAAGCGTTTCTCATCGTATAGTGACTATGCATATTGATGATGACTAATTAATAAACAACTTGAACTTGAAATACTTGGTTCCTAAATGTTTTACTACCTGCTATTACTGTTAAGCCTGATGTATGTTGTTGTGATTCATTCTGTTTACTATCATCTATTCTCTTTCACTTCATTGACCAAACTGACCACCAACTTAGCAAGTATATCTGGTGGTCATTAGTCACGTTAGATATTTAATGACAACTACAAACTCCACAAATGACCAATATAATATGATGATCTCAGAGGAGTTTTACTCCAGAGTACAATATGCTACCTACCCAAAATAAATGTAAACTGGTTCTGCTGAACTGCATATAAATTACATTTACAACATAAAATCACGCTTGACGTATTGATTGTCACACAGCTTCTTTTTACATATCATACGGATAATTGAACATATACAATATAAATAAA
>JAHZMZ010002197.1:0-12217 GCA_027743805.1 Lepidocyrtoides sp. E14 | reverse complement strand
CATCAGAATAAGTCCAAAGAGTGTGGAGCAGAGTTAGTAGTTTAACTGCATAATATGCATTCTTGTAGCACATACTCCGTACAAAAGGAAACCGAGCCATATAACCGTATTCCGTCGTAGAGTGGCAAGCATATTATGTACAATTTTTGATGATGATGGGGGAAAGGAAAAAAAATATAAAAAAATCAAGTTGCGTCGGTGGTGGTTACTTGGTATAAAATGGAGAATAAGCAACGTCCCTTGTTTCATTTCACCACTTGCTTTCACTCCAAAAAGTACGCTGGTGCAGTGACGCAACTATTTATTATAGCATGGCTATTCAAAGTTTAAACACGAGAAAGTTTTGGTCCATCGCGGAAGCAGAGATATTGTTCTCGTGGTGGTGATAGTAGTGGTTGTAGTAGGAGTAGCAGCCCACATTGAACATTGCATTATTGTCAAGAAGCGTTTTCCTTTTCTTTTTTTCCACATTTTATTACAGCTTGTTAAGCTCTTGGGCACATTTTCTGGTTCCTTTTGTTCGCTCTGCCAAAACTTCTCCCTCTTTTCTGTTCTCGAGCGTGATCTCTTCTTCGGCGTGTCCTTGTCCTTTCGCTTCTTCCTACTCTGAAACTGTTCGTTCGCAGCTTCTTTCTGGCATGACATCAATACGCACTCGCTCCGTAGTGAAAACTGTTGTTAAAAGCAAGTTAACGTCACTCATTCCCTGCCAAGATACTAGAAAAGCTGCTCGATAAAACCATTCAAATTCATTATCAAATCAAGAATTCTCACCACAGGAATCTGTATGTTTCTTCAGTTTTCAGAAAAAAAAGACATCTCAATTTCAGCAGCACTCTGTAATAATAATCTATTCATGCGATTGGATGCCTAACATGCACAAAAATATCAATGAGCCATTGAACTTGTGTGGTGATGTATGGTGGTGTTGTTGCGGTGTGCTCAATTAATTGAAGAGATAAGCCCGGTTATTTATACGCAGATATGAATCACAATTCTAAAGCACTCTCAGATAAATAAATAAATAAATAAAGCCAATGAAATCAGCATTCTGAGAAACGTGAATATGGAACATGAAATAGAATGCAGCATTATTTTATGCACTAGATTTATTTTGTGCACAAATCAAGAGAAATCGAAAGAAATAAACGCAAAGCCCAATTTATTTTGTGCATTTTTGTGAAAAGAAACGGCTTTTTTCATCCGTATTGTTGTTCATTCCAAGCGGTATAAACAATCTCACCAACATTTTTATCCGCTTTGAAGTAAAACGGCGGAGAAGAAACTGCTGATGTGGTGGCGGTGCGGTGGTAGAAGTAGAGAGTAGAGAATAATATAGACAGTACGACTGACTTTTCCTTTCTTCACTAAAAAAATACTTTATTATGCACTTTAGTGTTGTCATCTAGGGAAAAAAATTTACTTACTATTTTGAATGCTATATTATCATGTGCATGTGCTACCTATGCACAAAAGTCCTTAGTAAAGTGGAGTGTGAGCTGCTCTGTTTGCCATGTGGTTGTGCAAGCACCGGTCGTTGTTCCAGTTTCTTCTAACAGTACACAGTTAAAGCACGATAGATGAATGGTGATGGTGATACAGTTAATGGAAAGCTGCTTCAAGCCGAAAGAAGTTGGGAATGAATGCTGAACGTGTATTGGTATTATCCAATACTCAATATACCTTATTCCTACCTTTTATATAACCGCAGTATTTACGGCGAGGAGAGTAAGGTAATGTGCAGTTAATAAATGACTGCCAGCAACATACATTTATACAAAAACGGAGAAAGTGCAAACTATCACACATGTAGGTTAACTTGATTGTTATGAGACTCCATGAAAAAGTCATAAAAACAAGAGCCATTTTCTGTGCTTAACTTCTCCTTCATTTGCTCTCTGCTGAAAGTAAAAACACCTCCAAAGAAGTCTATCAAATATCAGCACTATTCAGCACGGCAACTCAGGTTGCTTCAATATACACAGCCTTTCATGCACAAAACAACATTGATGACAAGCCAGTATAAAGCCACAATGTTTGGGAAAATATCGATATTTTTCTCTCTTCTGAAGAAATCTATTTTTACTCTCATCCAATTCATAGCCCTACTTAATCCTATTCGGTGTACTTTACCAATCACATTTGAAACAATCCGTGGCTCATTTCAAGCTCAATTGCCAAAATCATTGTTCAGGGGAGGAGAAAAAAGAGAGATTACATTTTAGATTGCGAGCAGGATTCTTGTTACCACTCCGACTAGTCGCATCACCGGTATCATTGTTATATACACACTGTCAGTGTTCTTTAACTTGCAACTGCATTACTTGGTTGAGTGTGTGGTGGTGGTACGTATATGCCACCAGTTGTATGAGAGTTTTTTTGTGTGTGGTGGTGTCAGTGTCCGTGACGTGTCGTCTTGAAAGGAAGAGATTTATGAGAGATACGAACTGTAATATACTAGTGTGTACAAACACGATGACATTGCAAAGAAACTAAACTACCAAACAGTGGAGTTATATCAGGACATGCTTGCATTCACGAATCCACCTCTGTAGACTTATTACAGTTTAGTAAACTTTAAAAAAAGTGTCAGTTTTTTACGATGAAAAAAACTATCAGAGAAATAAAAAATGTACATACGTACACACTTCATGAAACATTTCTCCAGACAGAAAAATATGCACACTAAACTGTCTTCCACTTCCTCATTCCAAAGATATTCCTTTAAAACTTGTGTTCCCTTTTTATTATGTATCATTTACTTAGGATTTCCTGCTACGACAAGAAATAACGTTTGTCTTTAGATTGCCCCTTTCTCTGCACTTTTGTCTGTGTCTTGTTGGACTCACAGCACAGCGAATAAAATTGCAATAAAAGTGTTGAATTAAATATCGAAAACGAAGATTTATTTTGGTGTATTATTCGTGAATAAAGAAGAACTTCCCGTAAGACCTAAAAGTCTACATTTTTGTAATATTGTCTTCATCACTACTGATATTACACTTCCTTGCTCTACCAATACAAAACGGAAGCATGAACGTATTCATTACAGCTTCATCGTACCACAGGGAATTCGTTTGATATTCCCTGAATAAGAGATGTAGACTCTTGGCGAAGAGCAGCTTTGAAGAAGGGCTAGGCTTAGACTTTAATGATGATGATATGCTCTTCTTCTCTAGAAACCTTTTAAAATTATGAGACGAAATAACAAGATGACGAGAAAATAAAAGGATCCAATTTTTCTTCCTGGTACTTCATTTCCTTTATTTTGTCAATCCAGTTCTATCTGACTGAATGCTAAGAGTTTTCATTCTTTATTTATTAAACTTGTGAGATGTGAGCACTGAACAATGATGTAGGCAGTCGGTTCGGTTAACCAGCATCTTTGCATAACAGTGAAACTAAGGTAAACATGCCATGAGACTAGGAAACTTCTTTTTCAATATTTGTTACAGTTTCAATATGAATATGTCAGTGAGGAAACACTTTTTATAGGAAATGAGAGAAACTAACAAGCGTTGCATTTCATACAGCTCTCTAGGAAAATTACTGTACCGTGCCATAGCAGAGTCCTTTGAGTGTAGCTACCTTTTCTGGGAAGCACTTGCACAGTTAAGTGAAACTGAAAGTAGTCACTTTCGTTATAAAATCTAAACATAGTAAACCAACTATGTATGTAACATTAAAATTTGTGTGAATCCGGCATATTTTTCGTATCAACTTTATATTTCAAATGAATGGACATAAAACTTGATATTATGCAACTTACGGTACAAGTAAAGCTTTATTCAATAAATAAAACGTCTATTTGTATGAAAAAATGAAATACATATATACCTACGTAGCCTGTCAACATGTAATTTGATTTTCAGTGTTCCAACTAAACACACACAACGTGAACACATAAAATACGTTCTCTTTTGTGCATTTGATAGCAGTGGCACTGTTGGTGAGAGCTAGGACGAAAAATCGGAATATGGTTTTTTAAGCTTGAATTCATTTCTATTTATTCCACTAGCATACGTGCAACATAGCTTGCAGGAAGTTTTGTATTGGAAGTTTTCATAAATCAAATCTTATTTCCGTGTTCTTATGTAATACGCTGTACACATGCTATTGGATTGGATCATTCCTAGAAATTCTCATCATCTTGATCAACCTTCAAAAACGTAAAGAGAAGGAAAGGAATGTAATAAGAAGAATAAAAGATTGAAAACTGCAACAAACAAGGCAAAACACAGTAAAGGCACCAACCTTTTTTTCCTTCTTCTTGCTTGGCGTCTTTTCTTCTGGAAAAACGTAATATATCACACCCTGTGCATCTCAAAACCTTGCTTTCAGTTTCCATCTGATCACCATCCCGATCACACACATGCACGTTGTTAAAAAGAAGAAAGAAGCCAGTTTATCCCATTCCTTTGTGCATCAAACTGGCTTGACTTGCTTGGTTTGTTGTGCCGTGCCCTGTGGAATTTTCACACAAAAAAGTTTGTTTGGTGAAGAGGATCGGATGGTGAGTAATCGAAGTTGGCATGTTTTGGAAAACCTTTCAATGGAATTTGAATTATAAAATTTACATTGGAGAAATACCCTTCTGAGAGCTTTGCATGTGATGCAATCGTATGTACAAGTTCTCATATAAGCATACTTAAAAGTTAAACGTTATGCACGTTTTTTTTCCTTGTGGTTGTCAGTGCGTACATATTACTGATTGCTCATCTTTCATCGACATCGAGAGCGTATTGCTTAGAGCAAAAACGTCTTCAAATGTGACAGTGTGTCTAAAAAGTGTTTTGCTTTTGTTGGTTGATTGATTGATTATTTTTATTTTAAACTGTCAGTGTGAGACTTTTCAGCTATTGTTTATCTGCGTGGGTGTTGTACGACTTTTGCAAGTTACAAGTGAAAAGTATACGGAATATTAAAAGCCAGTTGTCGTGTCGCATCTTTGTTTGCTAGTGATGCACAAGAAGATTACTTCGAACGCTTCTTTCGACACCTGTGTACTAAACAGCCACCCTGCTCTGAAGTTATGAAATACATAGATAATTATTTGTTCATGTTTGTTTCTGCGGTACAGTTCTACATGCTAATGATGACGCTTAGAAACTGTCATTAACTCATTTGTTGAGATTTTTAAAGTGAGTTTTTAACAGTAGCAGTGAAAAAAGCTGAGAGTAATCCACATGTAATATGAAAAGTTTTTGACGAGTGCAAATGCATGTTTGAAATGTTTGAAGGTATTATGTGCAGAATTACTGGTAATGGTTTTTTTTGAAAAGTTGTGATGCGCATTTCGCACTAACAGATCAAAATTCATACATATCATCAAGCTAATTAGAGGTTTCCTCATCACTTGCATACAAATACACACCTAAGTTGGTCGAGAGTTAAAAACAGTAAAAAGTCTGGTTGGTACGCAATTTAGCACAAATCGGTTTGTGAAATTGGTTGTTTGCGTTCTTACCTTCACCGGTTTTAAAATAGCATCACAACTATCACAAGTTGTTATTATTATATTTTCTTGTACCCACGTTGTATGTACTCAGAAGTTAAGTAAATTACAGATGTAGCAAAAACTTTTTGCTTTGGTTATTAAATTTTTGATATGAACTTGCAGATTTGCGTGTGCATGCATCATTGCAAATGCAGATTGTTGCACTTAAAAAAAATTATCAGTGCTATACATTGCATTTCTGCGTAGTCTAATTATTTTCATTAAAGTAAATACAATGCACGTGCTCATTAAAACGAAATAAATAATACGTATTTAAAATATGCCATTAACTTGAATGCTTCTTTCGACTTTGAATTCCTGAAGCACAAGTAATGGCATTATTTTTCATCGTCCTAATTTCAATTGTTATTTTCTTTTTTCAAACGATGCTATCTTCCATGTTACACACGCCATGTTAAAGAGGAAACTGTGCGTGCATAGACGAAAGGAAAACAAAACTCGTGATACTCGTATCATACATTCGTACAATATATTTTTGTCGTGCGAAAATGGCGAAGGTGAATTTAGGAAAAAATCATGATTTCCAATTACAGCAATAACAGTATTCATTATAAAACAAAATGAAAATCTTTTTAACAGTTGCACCATCAGCCTCATTCAGCTAAGAATTCTAACATTTTCATGCAATGCAATGAAAACACAAGGAAAAAGTTAACAATTTTTTGTTTTCATTTTCATCAGAATTAATGGTATAAAGCATACTTAAATGCATGTAATGGTCATGAGGAAGGACACGGGGTCTTTAAAAGCGTTTCATTTTCGTTAGGTTTGCAGTAAATTTAAAATGGTTCGCAAAAAGAACCATCATCAAGCAGTATACTTAACCTTACTTGTTTTCTTGCTTGTTGTCCATTCACTACGACAATGACAAGGTGAATGCGTATTGAAGCCCTGAATATTAGGCTGGTTATTCTTAACTATAAAAACTGTAATTGGGCTTGGCACTATTTATTTTTTTGAATTTGTTGAAAGCTTAAATTCTCTCTTCTTTCTTATTTAATGACTATGCTAAAAACTTTGACTTAACCTTTACAGTTTAAGTACCTGTTTGTATTTTATGACCGTCATTATTTTTAGAAATTATGGCTGGGAAAAGAAAAAGAAATAATTTCAAAGTATACAAAAACTCGGTTATAGAGTTGTATTGTGAGATTCTACAGATTTTTATTGGAAACTTCATCGTCTGCTTTGCATTATAGTAGTGGTCAGTCATGTAATGTAGGGTAGCTTTCGTGTTCGTTCGTGTGGGCAATGAATGCAAAAAAAAAAAATCCAAAGCCTGACTATTTTTATTTCTTGCAGCCAATTGTCTTCATATGCAACTTTGATAATAGACATATTCGATGGCACATCACGTCAGAAAAATCTCAGGATATAGTGTTATCTGCACATGCAGAAAATGGATACCTTTTGTGCTGCACACACTCAACATGTCTATTCTATTATTGCCCTTAACAAGACTTTCCTTCGTTTCACAGCACGTTTTTCCCATTACGTTTGTCCTAATGGACAGTTTAAAAACGTGTATACCTCTAACAGTTTTGTATTGTTTCATCCCTTTCTTTAAAAATTACCATTGTCCGTGCTAGAACGAACAACGAAAGACATTTCAGAGATAAAATACACTGCTAATGGTCTCCTTAAAAAGTAGAAAAGCGATATATGACTAGGCACATAGGGTTTTGCTATTGATCCTCTCAGAGTCACACAAATAAAAGAGATTACTACATTGTACATTATTAACTAACTACCTACAAAGTTCCTATAAAAGAAATGATGACACCACTACGCCACCACCAAAACTTCTATATGATGGTGGTGTTAGTGGACGATGGTCTTCTTGCTATAATCATCTTCATTTCACATATCAGATTATGCTACATCCTCACAAAAATACGAGGCTATTTTCTACTGTAGTTTAAACATGTTTATGACATAATAATGGCAATAAGTTTTTAAACCAAGAAAAGACATGCTCACTGCAGCGCAGCACTCCCAACAAAAAGGGGATTTTACTAAAAGAGATCTTCTTCCTGTGAAAAATCCTCTACCATGGTTCTAAACATCCATTACAACAAATAATACCACTGCCTGTGTCCACTCTCAAATTGTAAAAAGAGATTTACGATGAGTTATGGTCAAACTGCTGCTGATGGTACAACCGTGGTGTTATGTACTCATTTTTTCCTCTAGAGTACAATTGGATATCACATTGCTACACTACAGGCATACCGTCGTTTCATTTTTTCATTAAAAAAGATTTCTCTTGCTGCAATTTTACATATTTTTTTTCACTAAAATAGTAAACTTTATGAAGAGGGCAAAGAGCAGGTTTACCACCACCTACCTTACAGAAATATAATCTCTCAGTTACTGTCTCATTTTTCAAATAAAAAAATCTGAGTGTACAAAAGGTTTTGTTTATTCCTCCCACAAGAGTGTACAAATTTATTTGTTAAAATGCAGTACAGGACAGGAGAATGCGTAAAGTTGAGAGAATGGTCTTGTTTGGTTTGATAGATGGTATTGGATGCTAAAGTGAATTGTTTGGTTAGAGCCAATGGTCTAAAACAACGGTAACAAAACAACATCAACATAAAAATGCATTTGACCTTTCTCATATTCTAGTGAACTCTGGACTCTCTCTCTAGGCTATAGGGTACGGTAGATGGGCATAGTGGACAATGGTCTGATCTAATGGGAAAATTAAAGAGGCATGCCACCATATATACACTATACAATGTATGTACTTATGAATGAAATAGCTCCAGGGGATCCGTTCCGTGTAGTAAATAAGATCAGTAAAGCAGTCAGTCTCCTTTTGCTTTTCAAATAATAATACTTTTTCAAATCATGTTAAAAGATATCCAGCAAAAAAGTGAATAAGATGTTTTTCCATATTTGGAGTTAAGAACCATTTACTGCTTACTAAAACCTTTTTTATTTTATCTCAATCTTTTGTGCAAGCTGTTTTCTCTATCTCTAGCTGCTGTTGGGACAGTTCAAGTCTGTATTTCAAATGTTCAGTTGTGTAGTATCCATTTTTTATCGTTGGCAATTTTACGTGCAAAATGAGTCATTTCCTTATTTTGATGACATGTTTTTGACAGCTTTTTTTGGGCAGAGAGAAACAACAGCGTGCTTACTTTTTGCAATTTATTACGGTTAAAGTATTCTGAAATAATAGAATATGCATTGAAATTCGAAATGTATCAGCAACAACGGTTAAGACAAGGAAAATGTATTGAGGGAAATTACTTAGTGGACTTTAGGATGTTTCATAGAAAGTCTGTTGTAGAGCTTAATACACTACTCCTCGGCATTATTCATATTTTACTACAGTGTTTTTAAAACCACTGCATAGGCTAACCAGTGAAAGTACTTTAGTCAGTAGTTGTTCGCATATTCACAAGCCATAGTTAGTAGGACACTTTAGTAGATTTTTCTACATCTTGGTGCTTATCTAGGTAGGGGTATTCGAATAACTGGCACGTCTCAAACAGCTAGAATGTGCCCAGAATAGGTATGAAAATTTTCGTTACTTACTTAAAGGTTGAGAGAGAGAAATTTAAAAGAAAATGTACGGTTCAGATGGAAAAAAACAAAATTCAAGGTAAAGAACTAACGATGTTTGATATAAAAAAGCAAACGAACGGAATAAATTTGTACAATGATATTTGAGCGTGTAAAGCTTATAAGGCAAGGAAAATGTTAAGAGAAAAGCAACAAAGATAAAGTGTTATTACTATGTCTCGGGTGTGTTGAAAGCAGTATTTAAAAAGAGTGCGGTAGAAGTATTTACGAAATACACACGTGGTAATAAGTGACTACGTGTTTCACATTGGTAGTCTTTCTAAATCCAAGAAGAAAAAGTTTATTTTGCCTCCTTTTCTACAAATTTGCTGATAACAATCAAATTTATCGTTGACTTTAACCCCCAATCCGATAAAAGATATTATTCACCAAGCGTTTAGGAATAAAGACTTCTTTCTGCCAATTCAGCTTGCGTGAATAAGTAAAAGTGCGTAATACAATCATTTATATGCCTTGTTATATACACGTAGAATCATGCAGTCATACATTTGATACATACTACATACTAGATTACACATGGTATGAGCCTAAACGCACAGCTTGTATGAGTTGTATGGGTACATTTATATGTAGCTAGTGCGATACGGTACCCGTACAGAACGTGGCCAATGAATAGCAAACGGGACCAGAACAAGAGCTTTTAAAGTTTTGCTTTCTATTGAGAGTAAAATATCACGGAAAATGTGTAATTTACTTATAATGATACACCATTGTACAGACTATCTATAATTTTAGTTTATAAAACACGCAATGTGTTTCGTGTACTGAAAGAAAAAAAAATGAGAAAATAGTGTAACAGTTTTCTTCTTTAGTCAAATAAACCATAATAGGCATAGGGAGGAAGCCCGCTAAAACAATAAAAGTGTGGCATAATGAGTGCTTTCTTGATTCTTTGAAAACATTACTGATGTTGGCGTCGTGTGAGCAGTAAGAACAGAACACATGCGTTAAAACTACTTCGTTCACATAGGTAAGTATTTAATTTAGGCAAAGAAAATGTTCACCTTCGCCAAATTTGTGAATGAAGGACTTTTCCTTACCAACAAGTATAAATGCTTTTGTATCGTGTACTTATGCATGCTACAAAAACCTGAAAGAAATGGAACGTCGGGGTTGATGACTTTTCCGTGCGTGCATATGTTACAATTCAATCCAATATTTGTATGTGCATGATTATCTACACGCATTTAGGAGGAGTAGTACGCATCTTAATAACAATATTATGTTTTGTTTCCTAACTAGTTTGCACACTGCTGTCAAACTACAGGTTGGCTTGTCTAGGTTTTCAATATTTGTCTGGAAGAAAAGCCATATTTCCTTCCGCTATTTATCTCTGCTGTGTATTGGGCTCACAGTCAAGGGTAATAACCATCTATACTCTATACGTTATACAGTTTTGTAGCTACACTGTTACTGCTTTACAAACCAAGTCAAAAGTCTGGGGAACATTTTATCGATGTCCTTACAGTTTCTGATTATGATACTTGATACCAACTACAACCTAGCACTCAGCACATTTTAACATACATGTGTGAGGTTCCCGTTTGTGAGCTATTCACGCAACTCAATTTTCCTTGAATTTCTCAGTAGCAGCTACGGCCATTCCCACTGTCTTTCACTGTTCAGACTTTACAGCCTTACTATTGCGACGAGTTAAGAATTTGAAACGCTATAAAAAATTATATGCCAATAAACAAGTGAACAAAACAGAAAATGCGTTGGTGTTATCACAGTTCGTGGTAGAAGGACACGTTTGAGTACAGCTCGTATTTACCAAAGACCTAATGATAACTATTACTTGGCAAATTCATTTTCCAGAGTTTTTATAAAGATCGTACGGTCTATTAATTTGTGATGTGGTGGTAGTATAAAGTATAATAGCCATACTTCCCTCATAATAACATTAATTACACAAATACAATAGTAGGTAGCAGAATATCTCTGAATATCTGGGTTTGCGTATACGTATGAGTTAAATAAATGTACATTTTTGAGATTTATTAATATTATTTAGTCAAACTGTTCAAATGTTTTCATGATGCAAAAATATTACTGGATTTTGATAATTTGATATTCTGTATAATATTTCGCATGCATGAATGAAACAAAACACGTGTCGTGTTGTTACATTGCTTAGCTTATATTATCACATGCTTTCACCGTGAACGACTATTTCAGCTCATTAAAATAGTAAAAACAACAGCAGAAATCAGTTTACTGTTTACTCATACCTAGTTTGTTTCTTCATCATTTTGATGTTCACTGCTTTCATGTATGCATGTGTTTACCATGTACACAATAATATTATGTTTCTCTTCAAATCATCCTTTCTTGTCATGGTCACTAATCCAGACTATGACTTGGCAGTTTTCTCGTTCTTCCGGGTGGATAGGTGATGCACACATCATACACCTATGAGAGTGGGTGTGTATGCTCCAACTACGCGGTGAGCTGTATGAAAATAGTAAAAAGTAAGCATTTTTTGTCTTTTCTAGTAGGCTCCCTGTTTTCTTCTGTTTGAGATTGTTGCCAAGTCTTATTTGATAGAAATGTATGTGTGGGCCTGACGCAAGGAGAAATGCTTCAACTCATTTCTTAACCCATCCATTGAAATGTCATGTCATGTTACGTTCACTGAGAGATGGACTACTGGGGCTTTTACCAAAATCATATGGAATAAACTTTAACCGTGCTGTTTGTTTGTCCAAAGCAATTTCCAAAATTGATGGGGGAACGAAATTGTAGAAGGTACTTTGGTCTGTGTTGCTTTAACTTTCAATGATGAACAGTACTTTTCACAAACATTTTCTCGTATGGAAATGTTAAGTTACATACCTACATAGAACAACACACACTACATTTGTACTGATGATGAAAATATTCAATTTTTAAAAGGACATAATATTATTCTTTTTTGCTTTCTGAGACATACACCAAAAGTTTTCGTTGTCTTATTAAATTCAAAACTACGGTACGCTGAGAGCTCAAAAAATGGTCTTTCCAGAATAAATTTCCTTTGCAATTTGTGATCGAGGTAAACAATGCATCATCGAATGTTATACTAAGGTCCTTTTATACTTTGCTCGTTCAGAGGAGCAATTGAAG
>JAHZMZ010002196.1:0-13905 GCA_027743805.1 Lepidocyrtoides sp. E14 | reverse complement strand
AGAGGTGGAAGAAGAGAACGATTATGGCAATGATGATGATGATATACAAATCATTGAGCCTGCTGCTAATGACACTGAGAAAGTTACTGTTGTTTTGCATTCAAATGTTAGTAGCCTACATAATAATATGGATGATGTCCAAGAGAGTTATGACTGTGATGGTAAGCAAATCATTGAACCTCCAAATAGTACTGAAGTTATTCTTGCTGTGCAGCCAAAGGATAGGAACGAAGATATGGAAGGTGAAGTCGAAGAGGTTTATGACGTTGGTGGTGAACAAATCGTTGAGCCCGCCAATACTGAAGAAATCACTGATGTTTCGCCGTCAAACGATGAAAACGTACACGTGGAAGGTGGTGTTGACAAGGATAATGACTTTGAATGTGACACTGAACAAATCGATGAACCTGCTAATAGTGTTGAGAAGGTTGCCGTTATTTCACAGTCAAACCCTGGTTGCGAACGCATTGAAAGTATTGTTGAAGAGGATAATAACTGTGATGGAGAACAAAGCATTGAGGAAGTTGCTAGCAGTAGTAGTGGTACTGAAAAAGTTACTGTTGTTTTGCAGTCAAATATTAGAAACGTAACTGAAGTCAGTAACACTGGTAGTAGTGACCAAGACATGGATCCAAGCATTGTTCAAACTAATGCCAAAAATGTTGAGGCGTAGGTGTTAACGACGCAGCCACCAATTTTTTATATCAGTAGAGACACACCGTTTCCTTATTCCGGTGTTTGGAAAGTTTGTAAAAATGTGTGTTCCAATTTCAAAATAATATTTTGAATATTTTTTTGTATCATAATAAGCTATCCATTAGTCATACTACTCGAGTAAGCGCGACCGCACTTGATACTCAGAGTTAAATTATTAAACTTGGAGTACTGTTGAGACTTTCTGGTGTATGGATAATGTATGTACGCAGGTGAGGGTAATTCGTAATTTTTTATTACATCTATGCTCATTAAACTGAAATAAAACTAAAATGCCATTATTTGAACCAGATTCCCTCATATAACTCGACAAAAATGGATCAATTTTCTAACATTTGAAATATTTAAAATTATGTAATAATTCTCAACGATTTGGAGTACCAATAAAGCCATAAATAACTGTAACAGTGAATTATATTGTTTTATGTATTATTCCTAAAGACAATCGCAAGTTAGCTGAATATACATATCGATTTAGGGCCAGGGCTACTTAAAATTAACAGAATGTGAAATGCAACTTAACTGAAAGCTTTTCCGTCTACTTTGGGGGAGCTCCCCTCCGTTAAATCAAGCAATTTTTGTCCTTAATATTCTCTAGTTTCTGCCACCAGTTCAAAAACAGTCAACGAGATTAGGAGGTAAAACATATAAGGTATAAGTATCTAATTTTCATAAATTGTTCAGCTTATCTACTTTTAAACATTGTAATATTTATGTATCAAAAACATTTGACAAATTATTTTACGTCATATAATATTATAGAGTACATTAATAACTATAGAGTATATGTGAGATATCGGGCAATGTACAGATTGTATTTAAAATGTATCATTTCTTTAAATAATAAACGTGATAGATAAACTACAAATTATAAAAATTAAAAATTCAATGCGGAATGTACTTAATTTAAAGTTGTATTTTTTATACTGTTGTGTAGGTTGAACTTCTCTGAAATGGAATGAAATGAAAGTATCTATTATTCCGAAGATTTTGTCATAAAGTATCATAATGATTTATTTGCATAGCTTTCTGCAATCATTTCACTAACGATGCTTATTTTCATCGGCTCATTGGGTATTCTGTTATAATTTAATTAATCATTTTGATGATATGAGATGAGTAAATAAATTTGCACTTTTGTGATGATATTTGAAGTACTTTGACATTTTTAATGAAACAACCACTGAGCGGCTGATGGCTTAGTTGGACTCCAACCGTTGGAGTCGTACAAGATGAAAAGTTCGATTCGACCCTTCGATGAAGTAGGATGTATATGCAAAATTATCCACCTCACTCGCCGCGCCGCCCACGTGCTATAGCTAGTTTGAATTCTTGTCCATCGCTCGCGTGCATTGTTAGAGTTAGAGGTACTTACATGACATAATCTGTCTGTATTTAGTTGAATGTTAGTATTTAAATATCTAAATCTGCCTGCTTCTATTAACTTCTCATCAACACTTCACCTTGATGCAACATCAAAGCTAGGAAAGAACAATTTTAAAAATCATAGTTTAGTAAGTAATTTGCATAATAGTATGTAACTGTTTTTCAAATCTTTCTAACAGTTTCCCTTTTTCGGAGTCCAAGAAGAACGTCTACAACTACAGCAGCACGATTTTGCATAAAATCATCAACTATCCTGCATGAATTTAGGTTTAGGTTATCCAACTTCCTTCTAAACTATATACCACTTTTATTTACGACGACGCGACAACACTGCCTTGCTGAGAAGGGGAGATATTTTAGGATTGAAAAGGAAAGTCCAGGAGTAGGCGCAGTGCTAGTTGATATCACTTAATGATATTTAGATTGAAAAATATAATTTTATATTCTTAACTTCTTACTTATCAAATTTTTATCGTGCTTGGCAAGTGATTTTCGTCACATTTCAAACTTTTGTCAGTTTCGTTTCACTTGAAGTAACGTGACTTGCATTTTTGATAAAAAATTCAGACTGAGGAAGGTTGTTTGAATCAATTACATACATGATTTATGACAAAGATTTTTTTTTACCGAAAACAGAAACGACAATGTCGACACATAAAAGTCGCAACATCGCTGTAGCAAAGTATTGCAACGTGAGTGACTTGATATTTAAGTTTAACTGTGCAACATATTTTCGTGGTTCTGGAAATGGTGGTGAAAATGCTGCCACTGCACTTGAAAATGGCAGAGCAAAATCATCGCTAGGAAAGAAGCAACTGGAAAGGGTGGTATCAGGAAAAAGTTATGGTGAGTAACAGTTACAACTTTAAATTATATTGTATAGTTTTATCATCAAATTTGATTTGTCTATTTTGAAAATAACTTCTAGATGTAAGCAAAGCAAGGTTATCATCACTGAACAATTTTGCGTGTAGGCATGATGAAATTTTTTTTTCAGAAAATAAATAATTATTGTTTTAATTGTATGCTTTCAGGAAAGAGTAAAAATACAGTTGACAGAGAGAAAGAAGAAGAGCGCTTTTGTCCACCTTGTACAACAGTATCTTTAGCGCCAAAGCCAGTTAAAATTGTGCCAGAATTCGTTAGAGGCAAATCTTGCCCTACACCAGCATCAGCCATTGTCTTGGCAGTTGATGCCACTCCTACCAGGGTAGGGGGACTCCTCCGTCTGCCAGGGAAAGAACGTACAATTTTCTTTTATGGCATTAGTTGGGCGAACCGCTTCGAAATAAATGACTCTACAAAGTTTGAAATGGTGAATACAGCATTAGCACTTGAGCTATTTGATCCGTATTTGAGAGCGTATAGAAACCGCTATGAGAAGTTCATAGTGAAGACTGACAGTAACTTTTACGACAGCATTAAAGGGTTCACTAAGGATCCATACGATTTGGAATTTCTTGTTGCAGTTCGGGATAAAGTCAAGTCTTTCCAGGGTACATTTCAGCATACACTAGTATCTCAAAATGACCCAGACATCCAGAACGCCGACTTTTTGTCCAGAACGGAAATTCCAATGAGTCTTAAAATGAGCTACGACGAGGGTGATAATCAAGGCACAGAAGACTATGCACTAGTTAATCTTTCATCGGTTGCTTACAACCATACTCTGGATGCTATAAGTGAGGCAGTTCCAGGAAAGTACTTGAAAGGATACAATTTTGCATAAATTTGTATCTATATTATAAATTACTTGAGCGAAATTAAATTAAATATAAGAAAATTAAAGCTTAAAATGTATCATCCTGTGATCATCCTGTTTCTTGAAACTGATTCCACATTTTTAAATTATAATCATAAACATGCATCTGGATAATAAAATTGGTAATTAGTTTTCCGAAATGCGGAAATGGCTGTATGGCTTGTCGTGAAAACGTTCATCTGTATTACCTTAAGTTTACATTCATTTTACAATTTGATACACAAATTCAGTGTACTTCACAATGTGGGTTTGCACATTTAACCGCTTTGAAGCCATGAATGGTTGACTAGCTTTTCCTTTAGATGTCACACAAATTATCTTGCCTCGAACCCAGTGGAAGGATTTTATATAATTTGTTTGCATGATATCATCATTTTTGCGTAATTACTTATGCAGAAGCTATCCACTAGTTTTTTCGTTTTCTAGCTCGGCTGGAAACGAGCACAATTTTTTCAAAGTAGATGATTATTTTCATCAATTTGCATATAAATGTTGAACTGAGATATTTTTCTTTACCATATGCAGATAACATAAATGTACATAGTGAAAGAAAGTTATCGGAATGAACTAATACATAGGTCCTCCTTGTGAAGAGAACATTAAACGGAAGCTAGAATGAGCTTATTTTGTTTCGTATTTTAAATTTCTGTCGGCAAACATCCCCACGATAAAAAATTAGAAGAGGAGAAAGCTATTACTGTTGGTAAGTGTTTACTCTATTATTCCGGAGTTATTTCACAGGCATGTACTACTCGAGAAAAACATTGCATTTCCTGTCAAGTTCCCGTCAACCACGTCAAGTAAAATTATAAAATATTATGAACCCTAACAGAAAAAACTTGGTACCAAATTTTAACCTCAAAAATTTATTTTATTCTTAATTACAGATTGTAATTAATCATTTATTATCATTTTTGAATCAGGATGAGCACGTAAGACTCCAGCCGCAAAATTAGAAACTACAGCCATGGATTGGCAACCAATTCCAGAAAACGGTTTTTTGGAGAATCTTGCTCCGGGTCATTATCTCCTACACAATCAATTTGTACCTGACACAAGTGAACATTTGCTCTTGGAAGACACGGATATTCAACTTGAAGCTGATGCTTGCTTACGTGGATCCGTGGAGAAGGAGAATCTTTGTATAGAAAAACTACAGCACGGAATTCTCTCTGAGACTATAATGACCAAAATACAGATCTACAACTCTAGGATCGCAAAGTTGAAGGCAGGAAATACTACTGGAAGTGTGAATAATCAATATGAAAAATGCAATCTTCGCATCAAGTTACAAAATATCGGTGAATGTCTTCTGAAAGGATTCGATTATTTTGTGCCGGTGATCATCTAAACTAATTTAAAATAATTATTTTCCATTATTAGTTTCATTGTCATACATATACGTACTTGAAATGTATTTGGATAACTTTCGATAATATTGCACCATGATTTACAGTTGCATGTTGGCGACCAAGTACGACGAGGCTTTGGTGAAAACTTGAGTAGAGATTTCGCCAATACTTCACCTTGCAGTTCAAATCCCAGCATGCCCCATGAGGAAGACACAGGCTCACTAATTCCAGAGAAATTTGATGCAAAAATAATAGAAGGAGGAATTTGTGATACTGACAAGACAATTATCGACACGGATTACACAGAATTCATGATGGAAAAGGATACATTTGTAATTCAGAAATCATCGGAATCGGAACCAATTAAGGATATGATTGTGGGCCCTAACGGATGTAACCAATCGGCTTTTGTCTCCAAAATACAAGATGACTTAGAGGAGAGTTATGCTCCCAGTCCTGTCCCGACACTGGTGTGTTCTTCCTCTTTATCAAACGTTGCTGAGAATTACGGACAAAATGACCGTCCTAAGAAGCCTTATACAGCGATCGCTTTAAAAACGTTGTCAGTTTCTGTTTGTCGCTTAGAAAGTCAGCTTCCTCCTGAAAAGATGGTGGAACTTTGGGAAAAATATTTTAGAGGTATAAATATGAAGAAACCAGTATCCATCAAAGGCAAGCAAGAATACTCTGAAACGCAACAACATGAGTCTTTTAGAAGCAAAAAAGGGCAGAAAAGAGCAAAACGACAGCACTGACATTTTGGACGCCTCGGCAGTTTTTGAAAACAAGGAAAAGCACATTAAACAATATTAGGTATTCCTACTTCCTACAACCTCATGGTCTGACAACCCTCCTATGTTTATGTAAATACTTTCACTATTTACCACGTATGCGTATGTATGCATATTATGAGTTGCAATCATGAAATCTTTGTTTTTATAAGAAAGGGCTGTATAATAAATCAAGTGTGTTGTATTTCTTTTGGGTCAAGTCTCTTTTATATATAACTGTAAATGTAATTAAGATAGTTGGTCTCTTTCTCAGATCATTTTCACATACTACATAAACTTTTTTGTTCCATGCAGGGATATTTTTATTTCATTATCATTATAGCTAAATTTCATTATACATAGCCAATGAAGTATTTTATGGTGTGTGCTAGCTATAATATGATTGATTATACCGAGCGTCGTGCCTTGTTTGCCTTGTACCTTTACTCCTTAGTGCTACAGACAAGAGTGCGAGTGTTTTATAGAACCGATTTAAATCCAATTTTGACGTTGCTTAGCAAGAGAAAAACGATTTTAATACTTGCTCAATTCATTCATCAATCCCACCCCCGCCCGATTTGACAATCTTTATCCAGTAGTCCCTCTTATCATCAACCCATAAATAATATTCATAGAATAGAAATCACTGCAATGTTTTATAAAACTTTGCGTATTTGTTCTCTATACAAAAACCCTTTATTGTACTATTTCGTGTACAATAAGAGCAAACTGGACTTCTACGCTTATAAGTTGCAAAAAATGATAAAATGAAAAAACTTGAGGATGTATGAGGGTGGAAAGCCGAAAGCCAATTGCTCGTCAAAACAAAACTTCGTCTTGCGTCATCATATTATTATTATGTATACGAGTACGACTTACGAGTACTTAATTCCAAATTCTCGAAAGCAATAAACTGCCTCTATCTAATCTGCTGGCTTCGCTTCGGCGCTACACGTACTACTCCTTTTCTCGTTCCATCCCCGTTCTGTTGAATTTGAGGAGCTACATTTTCTCTTCTCTCTACATTGCTTTTTTTTACTTTACTTCATTTATCTTTACGAAATTTCATGATTTCTAAACAACTGGTTCTAGCGAAACAAATTGTAGGTACATAATATAGATTCAGAAAACCTGAAAACTTAAAGAAATTTGTGATAAATATATGGACTTGGGCACGCTATAAAGTTCATAAGCATTTCGAGCGAAGAAAACGTTTCGTCGTAACCTCACTATGCATGCTCGTTTCCAAGAATTACTCATTACTCATCATCACAGCATCTATAAAAATGGATAGTAGGTACATGAATGTGATGTTTGTATTTGAAATAGTATTTCAAGCTTACACACTGACATGGTCGCGGCCGGCGTTATATGGTTTACATTTTTTTTAAATTTGTTCTTGCCTTCCTCTATCGTTCTCGTTATATTTTATATGGGAGAGAGAGAAGAGTTGAGAAGAAAGAAAAAGTTATACAAGTGCATAATAAGTAGTTTACTGACTGAATGTGTGATTGTCGAATGTCATTCACTGCGTGTATTTTTTAAAACTCAGTATTTACCCTGTATGCTATATAATATTATGCTTTATCATCATGCAGCGCACCGTAGCACAGCAGCATCGTAGGATACAGTTTTACCATTTACCAAAATCTTTAATTTGTTCGCTGTGTTATTCAGGTTCTTTGCCGTTCTTTGTTCGACTTTGAAAAACGTTTTTGTACATCCTTGAACTCCTATATGGGAAACCCTTCCCGTACTTCAAGTTTAACATCGAATAAAGCACATAAGGTAACATGGTAAAGCTTTCTTTCCGAACAACAACGGCAGCATTAAACTGTCAGCGTTTGTGGAAGCACAAACGAATGAATGCAGCATTTGTATTAAACGTAAATTCTCCACCTACTTTTTGTTGATCAATGATCACATTGCATCGCCTTCAGCTCCAAAGGTTTTGTATGGAAACACTGAAAATTTTGATACCTAGACGAGCGCGAGCGTGGTGAGTGGTGAGTACATATTAATGGACCTACTGCTACCGGTACGTATGTACAATATGTGACCAAATGACGTTAACAAGCAAAGCAGCAGCGCAAGCAGCGATCCTCTTGTGTTATGTAAAATTATATCGATGATTTTTATATTGCATTTTTTGGACTACTACATACTACTACTACTATCTAGCCCGTACTGAACAATAGAAAGAGTCGATGATGATGCAATGCAATTGAGATATATACATGAATGTGGTATAGCCCCCTGTACTTCACTTCTAATTCTCGCAACAGCAAGTTAACATCGAAAGATCTGCTTTTCCCTTTTACCCCCATATTCCTCCTCCTTTCCTTATAAAGGACCAATAGTTCAGGTATAACTTGTATTAGAAAAGATACCTTTTTATTCTATTTTTCAAAAAACGCCATACCTTGTCATATTGCCACTGACGCATAATTAGGAGCAGTCAAATAATCAAATTTACCAGTTGGGTCTGCACAAACACCCAACTTATTCATTGGATGATAACAGAAGGATAAAAAATTATCAACGAAATTAGCTAGCAGCCATTTTCATGGTTCTACCGTAGTGTCTCCGTCTCCATCACTTATTGTCTTATTGTCTATTTTACTGCGGAAGTGTGAGGAGAGTGTGAAAAACTGTTCTGTTGGTCCTTTCATTTCATATTATAACTATCCTTGTCTCCTTTTTATTCCTTCTCCTCAATTTTATTTTCCTTCGTTTTCCCTTCCTTCCAGAGAAGCAGTTTCAATAAAAAAACAAAAAAAATCATCAAAAAAATATATAGCCACTTGCAATCATTTTCAGTGAGTAATTTTGTATGGAAAATCAGGATAGCGGTGAAAAATAAGCAAAAATGTCAACAGAGATTGTCAGGATTGGATCGTATCCGGAAAGATTGAAGGTAATAAAAATGACTTGCACCAGCAGAGTAAAAATTTTATATATGAGAAAAGCGCTATATATTTTCAGAGCCAATAATTGAGCCATATTTTATTTTAATTCAATTTTTAACAGAAGAAGGGGATGCCACTGCATCTTTTGGATCACAACGATCTTTGCGACCAAAAAACCACGCATCCCTTCAAGAAAGATCATTTTGACTCGTTTGGCGTCAATGAATTCACTGTTCTTACATTCGCCTCAGTTATGTCACTTTGGCAGAATTCTAAAGCTGACGAGCAATACATATCCATCTCCACACCAAAAGGGATACCTCCAAATATTCGAATGCAAACTGGATGTAGATTGAACGACAATAGTTTGTCAACCCAGTCAAGAAGAAACTGGGAATTGCTGACCAACATTTCTGACAAAGCACAAAAGAACTTTCCAATTGTCTTTTCATCCAAAGCTGTCAACATCGCAGCGTCTTTTGTCGGGCAATTGCTTCAGAATAGCAGTGACCAAGCGGAGGATTTGCTTGGAAGCTGTGAAACTGTTGTAACGTCCACAAATAAAAAAAAACAAGCAAAGACCTTGTCTGTGCTCTCAGATAAAAACTATTGTGATTCCATTTTGACTGTTCTGAGCATTTCTCCCATTTTGTCTTATGCGATTCAAATGAACAATTTTTATGGGCTCCTGATATATCAGGCTCATGCGATACAAGCGTTGATAACTTATGCGTACATAGTAAAACTATTTCTGCTGCAACAAGTGCTCGAAAAGTGTGAAGACCTCGGTTTAGCAGGTCACTCAAGTGCGAATATTGAACTAAAACAAAGTGATAAAACTGACAAACTAGAAAGCGTAATTGAAAGTGAAATTAATAGTGTGTCTACTGTAATCAGCAATATGGCTGACGTGGGAGCAATCAATCCTAATAATTTTGGTGTCGGTGGGCAAGGTTTAGGGGATCATGAAGGGAATGATGATGACAATGCCTTTATGGGCGATGCAGAGGATGGCTGGAGGGACGTACCACAAGTCCCAGATTTCAATCAGGATCTCGGCGATGATGAGATGAGTGAGTCATCTTCATATATATATGATGAGGAAGATGGAGACTATTTCCAGAGACACATGGGGCGAGAATGGGGCGACGAGAGACGAGTCCCAGGACTACTGCCTGAGGATGAACCCGAGCCCATAAACCTAAGTCTGGCTGATGGTTCGCATACTTGAATATATTTTAGTAGATTTTATGCAGACTAGAAAAAATGTCATTAAAAGACTAAAATTGTCATGCTTCGTTCTGTTTATAGAGTTTTTAAATGAACCACTAATGGATCATGACTTATTTGAAATACTGAACGAAATCAATGGTCCTGACCTCCATCAGCCACCAGCTCCGCCTATTCCTGAAGATCAAGTCTTTTTCCTCATGGAGGATCATTGGGACGATATAGAAGATATTATGGCGAACGCCGCGTAGCAAGTCGTTGTTACTGATAACTTAATAATTAAATATAATATTTACGAAAAATATACTTAGTCAACCAACGCTAGGTCACTCTTTAACAAAAAAGTTTTACATAATACTATTCATTTTATCAGAATACTAGCAAAATCAATGTTATATAGACTATTTCATATCTGAAATCAAATCAAGCTATTTAGTTAGGTCAACGTATCAACGTTCGTTCTCGTTGCAAAGTCATACTTTCGCATTGGTATATGTATATACTTCTTGAAATTTCGTGGTTTCTTTTTGTATTATTTGTTTTACGCCATAAATAAAAAAAAATATCAAGTTTTTGTTTATAATTATATAGATTTATTTAAAAATGTAAGCATAAGTTATTATTATGAATTAATATTTTAGCGCAGTTATCTTTTAATGCTAATAACACNTCTTTTTGTATTATTTGTTTTACGCCATAAATAAAAAAAAATATCAAGTTTTTGTTTATAATTATATAGATTTATTTAAAAATGTAAGCATAAGTTATTATTATGAATTAATATTTTAGCGCAGTTATCTTTTAATGCTAATAACACTGATGATGGGAGACTTTGGTTTAAAAAAATTTACACACATAAATATAATAAAATGAATTGCGTTACAAGTTAATGAAGAATAAAGGTCGTGTTACATAGATGAAGAAACTCAATGATAACTTTTTTTGCATTTTTGCGTTACTTATTTGTTGCATAAAACGATCATACAAACTAACATAACAATCTTTAACAACAAAAGCGGTACAACTGAATAATTTAACATTAATATTATGCAGTCATGCAGAGCTTTTTATACAATGGTAGTGTGTATATCACGTACATCAAAATAATTGAGTACACGTTGCAGGCGTCTTTAGCTTCCTCCCTTCCCCTTTTCTTTCTCCGCTTGCCTTCGTTTCACATCCCAATTGTAAATTCGAGCCATATTAACTTCCGTTACGGTTATTTGCTCACGAACATTGTCGATGATTTCTTGAGTGGCTTTTAAATTTGTTTCAGCTTTAGCCTTTTTCGATACGAGAAGCTGTTCTCCTTCCTCCAAATCATATTCGAGCATGACATTAGCCTAAACAGATACAGTTACAACAAAATATGTCAGACTGCGTAACAATTCACTGGTAATCAAAATAAGTATTACTTACACCCAGCCAAAGTCCGATTTTATCCACTGGAGGAATTCGTGCTTTAATATAAACGTGATCAGCTAGTCGAAAGTGATTATGGATTTCCCTATTTTCATTCTTCCGTTGCTTCAAGACTTCCAGCATTTCCAAACTTTTGTCAAGTTCTTGGATTTGATTTTTCAGTCTGTAAAAAAAACATTGAATTTGGCAAGGTGAAATTATTGCAACACAAGATAGTTGATTACAGCTCTGCAATAAAAATCTGATAAAAATCGCTTAAAGGCAATTTCATTGGTTTGCTAGCTTCAAATTTATTGTTGAGCACCTTCTTTTAGTTCCAACATTATTTGCCTCGATTATTTTCATCCTAGAATATGATTCCTCCATTCTCTTCAAAACAATTTGGGCCTCCGTGCCGTTTTCAGGCCGGTTCATGAAAGCATCTACATCCTCCACAAATTCCACCGATGGAATTGATAATTGACTCTTTTTAACAGGATCTCCTCCAGACGCCTCCTGCAGCTTGTCTTTCATTTCACTCATGTTAATTTCCTTTGATTGCTGTTCCATCTTCATACCTGTATATTTCTAAACAGACACAGCAATTCACATCAGTATTTTTTTTTCATTTTCAGCTGACGAATATTGAATAATCAAGAGTACAGAAATTGAAACCGCATCACAACTGTCTCAAAAAACCCTGTCTCAAAACTGTGAAAAAATTAAAATGTCTTTATATTACTTTCACCGGAGTTGTACTGGAACTTGGAACAAAATCGCCACTAACTGCTAACTGACTAAAATCAAACGAGAGAGGACTACAACAACGCGAACCTTGTTTGGGTAGTTAGCGATCAGTACTGCTGCTACAGTTGCATGCACAAAATATTACTGAGGCCCGGTCCGACGTCTTGATAAAGTAAATGATTATATACAAACAATAATCGTAATCATTAATCACGTTTCGATTTTCATTGTTTTGGTTTGCAATGTAAAATCCCATATAATATACAAAAAAGAAAGCAACTTGTGATGACCTTCAAAGAAGCGTAATATTTCCTGGCTTGAAATGGGGTATCCTGAACATTTCTATTTTACCAAACTACATGTTAACCAAGCGAGCTTATTGTCATTGTCTGTTGTTGTCTGCTGAAATCAAGAAAAGTTGCGACTTGTGGTGACTCAAAACAAGAAGAAGACTAATCACTAATCAGTATTCACAATAAGCTCGCTTTTGAAATTCAAAATTTGAAATTTGATTAATCGATTCATCAGATTCATGGCTACCATTGCTTTTCTTACCATGATAGAAGACTAGCATGTGAAGAAGCTTAATTTTAGCGCAGCGCAGCGTCAGCGTGATATTGAATTTTATATTGACTTCAATTGATCCATGTTATATTATGATTGTTGGACATTCGAGCTGATAGATTGTAAATATTTCTGATTATCATCATTACATTGACTTATTGCTATTCTTACGTTGCACATTCTTTCAAATTATCACAAATTTTATTGAAATTTGAATTTTTACTAAATTAATTGATAAACAGTTTTACGAACTGCAATTTACTGATTTTTATGATGCTCTAAAGTTTTTACGTCCATTTAATATGTAGCCAAAGGATTTTATTTGTTTCCAAAAGGAATATTTTTTTGTCAGAATTAGAATCATCAAAATGATGGGTGCTCCATGGACCTGGACCAACACTTTGCTCCGCTTGGGCTACCTGCCGCGATCTCTAGCGGACTATTATTCACTTAAGAAAGATGCGCTACTTTACGAAAATGCTTTGCCGGAGAGGTTCCTATTCAGATTAATGGTGTGCTCAGCTTAGTGTACACACACAGCAGTTCAGCTTGCCCTTTTTCATTCTTGCTAGAAATCAGTGTTAGGTTATTGAAGCAAAGAATTTAATTACAGTTAAAGTTTAAATTCAATCGGCTTATCATCATCATGGCCGTTGGAAAGAACAAGGGGTTAAGCAAGGGAGGAAAGAAGGGAGTCAAGAAGAAGATGTAAGTTCAAATATCATTGAAAACCAATAATTACAAATTATTGCTCTCGGTCGTAGCAAAATATTTTTATGCTAGTATTGCAACTGCTCGTTGTTATTTCCCGTTTTCTGCTTTTATTTATTTAATTTTTATTTTCCTATTGTCTAAAAAAGTTTATAGTTTACGATTGATTTAAATTTTTCAGAATTTTGTTGTGATTACCTAACGAATCAAAAGTTTTAATGTTGGAATAACTATATACTCTTTTTTGTTGTGAATTACAGAAATCGCTTCCGAGGGTCTCAAGGGTCGTGTTTTTGAGGTGTCCATTGCGGACCTTCAAAGCGACAACGATGCGGAAAGATCTTTCCGTAAGTTCAAGT